>VYZW01046495.1:1983-12321 GCA_013401315.1 Balaeniceps rex
TTGAAAAATCCCTTTTTTTTCTTCTTCTTTTTTTCCTATTTTGTCTTACAGAGGCTGCCTGGGAAGCTACTTGGGAATATCTTTTCTGTTTTTTAAATACTGTTCTTAAGCAATCTTCTGTTATTTTTTACATTTATATTTCCATCTATTTAACTTATTCTTGTATATCAAGTCTTTTTATTTTCCAATACGTAAAGAAAATACCACTTATTTTTGAAGTTATACAAAAATGGAAGTCATTGTAATCATGACTTGATGTCTTTGGAACACATTTTATTTACTATTCAATAGCCACTGTTTTTATTAGAACATTGTCTGAACGTAATTTTAAGCCCAATAAAGTTCCAGAACTAGTCTCCTGGGAGAGGATATTTATGGTCTGTATTTTCAGAAAGGGAGATTGGAAGTAGAAAAAGGCTTAAGTATTTAGGCCTCGGTTCAACTCTGAAGTCAGGGGAAATCTGTCCGTTGCAACTAGTTACTTGACCAGTTGAAGTAGTCAGTTGCATGTGCAAATGCCCAGCTTGAAGGGGTAGCTGCATTCAGTGTACTCATTGCAAGCAGAAATGTAGGCCTCGGTTTGTGTATATTAATGCAGGGGAACTGACCTATTTTTCTGGAGAGAAAAAAACCTACCATAAAAATCTAATTTGCAAGAACTGTTAAGAGTGGAAATGATACTGTTTTTCTCTAGGATATTTAGTTATGCAAACAAATTGACAAAGAAGACATTTCCAGCAGGAAAACCACTGATAGTGCTTGGTGTCACTCAATTAATTAACGCCCTTGAAGGAAAGTGAAATAATGGTGCATCTTTCATTTGGTTCTAAGCCATAAATCTGTATCCAGTGTGGAGCCTAACAATTTGCTCTTGATACTTACTGTAGCTTTTTGCATTACAGAAGTCTGATTGCTTTCCTCCTGCAGATACTGACCATTAGGAAGACACTGCTGCAGAGGCTGAAACCAAACCCATTTGTTCATTGTTCTCGAGTCATCTTGGATTAGAAGTTGCCGAAAAATTTTCTACTGGATAAATAACTGTGATGTCCCCATCAAGCATATGTTCTCAGTGAGTTGGATTTCTTCATTCAAATTGTTGAAAATCTGTTCTGCTTGGAGGTTTCTCTCATAGAGGAATTGTTCAGCACCACAAAAGGAGTGTGCATGGGTCCCATGAAAGTTTAAATGCTTTGAACTCACTCCCAGGCACAAGAAGACTTTACTACTTGAGATTTTGTTTGGAAATAAATGAGTACTTGTCATAGATTGGGCATCTTCTACCATGGTTCTTACATATCAAAATTTCTCCTCATTCTGGAAGAAGATTCAAGTATTTGTTCTTTTTGTTTTATTGGCATTCATCTTTGTTTATTTATTTTGTATTCTTGAGATGTGTTGCATCTCTGGAGTTTGTATTTCTACTTCTAGCGTAAAAATGCTGTACATACACGTCTAGAATGCATCTGAAGATTAGTCTGATTTTTCATGTGACTTTGACTTGAACATTTTTCTGTTTATGTTTATATTGCTATTTCAAAAATGTGCATTACCTGTGTTCTCTATGCCTTTTTCCCATCTATAACTCAATAAAATTATGTCCTCATTCTGCAGAACCATATCACATGTGCGTAACAGTGATAACAGTTTTTGAATAATAATGACTGATAATTGTAAATGGGTTAATCTGTATCTATATTTATATCAATATCTAATCTATTATCTATCTGGCACAGCCTGAAATTCTTCTGATGTAGGATTTGAGCTGGTGAAAAAACTACCAGTGAGTGGTAAGCTCAGCTCAGGAATAATTATTCATAAGGCTATTTGGACTTGAAAAGTAGATTCTTCTGCTCCCTAGAGGTGTATGTTCTTTATTTCAATTCTTAGCATGGGTAAGTTTAGAACTAGTATTAGCCATGTGAGTCATGGAATGTTACCCATTTCATCCAGCTGCACGTGTCTTTTATGTCACTACAGCTCAGGGATAAATAAACAACTGCAATATGTCCTTTGTCACAGAATATGCAAGTTTCTAAGGAGTGCTAGCTTAACCTTCCAGAGTTCCCAGTCGTTGTATGATTAAGAAGGAATATAGCCCAGGAGATCTGCCACCGGCCTAGAACAGCAAAGGCTTGGGTTACGTTGAGTTTTCTTTTGGGTTACGCATGAGTTTTCTTCGTGAGAGCAGGTATGTTACATGGGTTCTAAGCATATGGTTCTCACTGGACGTTAACAAATACTAATTTGAATACAGTACCTAAAATTTCTGTGAGAATCCACATCCTGCTGACTTGTTCATGGACCCTACATCTGAGGCAGAGCACAGACAAAACCAATGTCTTCTGATGAATGGCAATTTGGTGAATGAGCCTAGTGAGCACCAAAGCGGCAGATCCAAGGGATGGAAGTTGTTTTGCTCCACCATTTGAAGTTAGTGCAAACAAGAAGACTCCTAGAAGTTTGTGTGAGGACAGTACTTTCCTTTTTGAACAGAATGCTGTAGGACATGGCTCTGCCTTTTCAGAGTCTTTAAGGCAGATTCTCAGCTGGCATGAATTAGCCAAATTTCTTTGACATTAGTGGAGCTCTTCTGATTTATACCCACTGAAAACCTGGGAGCTTAGCTGCATTTAAATGAAACTTGTTTATATGAAGCACAACCTTTTTAAAGGAATTTGTTACTTTTTTTATACTCTCTAGTAAGGAAAAGGAAAGAGTAACTTGACCTGGGGAATCTGTGGGCTGATGCAGCCTTAGGCCTTTGACTGGTGGTCCTTTACCCTTGTCATGTGGATAGTCAAGTTCTTTACAACTCCCTTGATTTTCTGTCCTTCTCTTTTGTAGTGGGTAGATCTAGTGAGGTGCTCAATTCTGGGCTTAAGTGTAGCCCTAGCTGACATGAACAGACTGCACACATGCACAAGTGGATGCAGGACTGAGGCTTTAATGAGTAGATTTTCGAGTGTCTGGAAATAGGCTTTGATCTTAGAGTGAACTTGTCAAAATTCTGTGGGCTATGAGCATTCATACTTTAAAATCCCTCAGAGCAAGGACATGAAACCATCCAATGTCTCTTCTGCTTTGTGGAGATTCAGCTTTTCTTGGCATTTTTATTAGAAGATGTTCACTGCCAGGAGAAACTTGAGGCCATTGTACAATAGTAGCTTTTTACTGCTGTAATATTCCTTTAGGTCTCCAAAGTTTAGTGAAGTCAATGGGAAACTTTCTGTCAGTTTCAATGTGTTGAGAACATATCCTTGCTGCAAGTAAGACTACATCAAATACAGTTATTTACAAAGCATTCAAAGAGGGAAAGACATTCCTCATCCTTGCCCATTTAATGCTGTATGCCAAGCCTGTGTTCAGGATTTTAAATCATATAAACTGAAAAGTGCCCCATTTAAATAGAATGAAGTCTGAACCAATCCAGTCTGATACTCTGTAGGACAACTGCCACAGGGAAAGGGCAATAGGACCTCCAATGAGATGTCTGAGGACTGTGAGAGATGACAGTGGTCATGATGACAGGTGACTAGTCTGACTCTATAGACTTACCTACACGAACACATATCTTCCTCACGACACTGTTGACTGCAGTCATATTTTCTCCTGTACCCAAAAATGAAAGCTTCGGACTCCTGTTACATCTTGGAGGTATAGTATACACATCTAGACATCTCCAATCGGTAACAAGATATATTCATGTAAACAAACAGATGGGGCTGGCTTATAAGTAGGATTACTAGTTATAGGACATCTTCTTTCACTTAGGTGAACTACTGCTGCTGTTTCGCAAAAAGCATGTTCATTAATTTCTTTCTAACTTCTCCTTAGAGGATAGAAAGCAAGTTTGACCTCCTGGAGGAATTTGTTTGCTTTCACAAATTGCTTTTATTAGGTATAAGAAACTGGTAAGGGGGTTCAAGCAAAGGATAATGACAAAATTATAACAATTTGAAGAATTATAATCTTAGCTATGTGGGCTGCTCTAGTAGGAGCTGTACATCTAGATGGATCAATATTTCCATGGTAGACTTGAAAGCCTGTGATGTTGCATGCCAGGATCAAAGCATATAGGTAGCTGAACTGGGCTCACTCATTCTTTGAGAATTAGGAGGTTCTGAGGGTGACTTCCACTTTGGGCTGGGATGAAAAGCTAAACCAGCAAACATGTTCATGGTTTAAAAAGCTTATATTTCAGACTAGGCTCATCAAAACACTTTGATTCTATTTATCAGCTTTTAATTTACAATAAAAATTCAATTTGGATAAAAATATCTTAAACCTGAAAAAGGGAGTTTGCTTAGAAATTGACTGTCCCTAACCAGCTCCTAGCCCTGTGCATGGGCTTTATGCCTATAATTACAGGAAAAAAGTCCAAGGTAGGCAGGAAACACAACAGAAAAGTCTCATAATAAAAAAGGTGATAGACTGAAATCCACAGAGTGAATGTGGTGCAAAGACCTGGCTACGATAGGATGTTTAATCACAGGATTCAGACTTCTGATTGTGTTTGCAGCAAAGAAACCTTGAAGAGCACGTGCCCACAATATGCCCAGCTGAATCGGCTGCCAACACTCTACTGAACACTAAGTTCATTCATTATTATTGCTGGGTTTTTAGGAGGCAAGATGAGCAAAATCAACATCAATCTCCAACAGATGGGACGAGAGAAAGGCAGCTGCAGGCATACGGTGCACTACATAAGGCATGCAAGCGCACGTGGAATCCTCTGCCCCCAGAGCTCTGGCATTTCCGTTACACAGGCAGTAGGAAAATACAATTATCTGAATTAACTGTCACTCCACAAATCCCTTTACTTTGTGCTGCCCAGTCAGAAAAATAGGCAGGACTCGGGGAACACTCAGTACAGAGATGCAATTTGTCACGTGGCAGCAAGGGCAGCAGTGAAAGACTGTATTACTGCCTACGTGAGATGAGCAAGGGCATTCCTGTGAGCCTCCTGCCTTTTCTTTTCTGTTCTTGCTCTCTCATTTTATTTTTTTACCTTTGGGGCTGAAAAGCTAGTAAATAAGATTACAGCACAGGCATGCAGAAAATAAAATACAGCGAAAACATGTATAAACAAGATTACTAGGCCAAAACAGCGCCTCTCAGCACATTAACTGCACTGTGGGGGATGTACAGCTGGGGCAGGCCTTGAGGCATTTTTGCCTGGGTAGAGCAGATGTGGGCAGAAAATACTAATGCAGCACTCTTGAGAGAGCTGCTCTGATCCCTGTTCATTGAGTGTAGACAAACTGAGGGTGGGAAAGAAGCATAAGGAGTTTGATTTGTTTGAGTTTTTTTATTATTCTTTCCCCCAACCCCCTTGAGATCATGTTGGATTTCCACAACTTTAAAAGGATCTCAGCTGTCATTTCGCTGTCTCTCGTGTGTGTACCCACATACACTTTCTAGCTCTGTAAGCCACAAAGATAGGACATTAGCAGTCGCCTTAGGTCGAGAAATCCGATAATGACCCAACATGTTTTGTTGATGATAGGGAGGGGATACTTTTGGGTGTGGTGTTTGTTGTTGATTTAAAATGCTTGAGGTTGTTGATACAGCCCGTGTCTGCCCCATCTGGTAGCCTGTCCTTAGTATGGTCTGAAGTGCCCTGAACTCTTATCTTCGAGGGCTCTACATGAGGAAGGGGCCACAGGAGAATAAAATTAGCTTGTGTTTAAAAAACCAAAACCACATCACGACAAACCCTCCACCTTTCTGCTTGCTGGCAGAATCTCTGCTCCCTCCCACGCAGCCCCAGCTGGAGAGCCTTTACTTGCAGCAAAAGCTACTCTGCTTGTGCCAGTCTCTCCACTCACTGCTCCCTCTCCGTTCCTCCCTCGTAGGTAGCAGCAGCAGCAGCTGCAGCCACAGCAGCCCCCTTTTCTGGCTCCAGAGGGGTGCCCCACTTATGTAATTTGCAGAAAGCAAAGGAGGAAAACGTTTATTTGGTGCTAGATGGGGTCAGGGTGATTCTCCTAGCTGCAGAGAAAAACGGGTCCAGTTCTGCAGTGAGCATCCTGCTTCACTTTTAGGTTGGAGTAAAGCCTTTAGCCCAGACCCTGAACCTTGTCTTACCCATAAAGTTCAGGCAGAGGAGCTCTGTGCTCATGTGCTTCTGGGTTTAAAAATACCTTTCAGGCTATAGTTGAACCTGGTGTTTTGAGTCAAGCTAAGTTAATGTGTTGTGAGGATGATGGCCATGTGGGAGCTTTTTTGCATGTGTCTGGGAAAATCTGGTCTACTTTGGCAGCGGAAGGATCAGTGCTGCTGCAGAGGTGTCCTCTAGTGAGAATGACCCCTTATTCCTCTCTCTGTCAACCAGGGGAAGGAGAGACTAAGTATCTTACTGAACCATGCTGAGTCCTGGCTGAGTCAAGGGCCCTTAGTTTCTATCCATGGTGAGTAAAGCTTAAAGTAGCTTTTGGGAAGAAAAGGGGGTAGAAGGCAGGAATTAATTTTCCTCTGGTAACCCTGGGGTCTGCCCCATTCCCACCCATCAGTGAAATGCATGCTAGTGTGGAAGTTAGAAACGGATGTGTGCTCCACTAGTTAATGAAGCGTGAGTCACTGCTTCCCTTCTTGCTTAGGAAGCAGAGCAGAGCACTTGCTTTTGTGCCACAGGCAAGTCTCCAGCCTGAATGGTGACTCTGAAGCTCCAGTGAGGCTGCTAGAGAAGAAGTGTTGAGGAGTGAGGAATGAGCTGAGCAGCAGTTGGGCACTGAAGGGGTGGCAGCAGCTTCAGTGCTATTTATATGTAGCTAAGATCCATTTTATAAATGGATCACAGCTATCATTCCTCAGCCACATAGAGGTTACAGACCTCTGGGAAGGATAACCAGTGATTGGGATTAACTTAAACAAGATCACTTACTGAAAGAAGAAATGCAAAATGCCATTTTGAGAAGAGCAGGCTCCTAAAGTGTAAAAAAGAGGGAAAGCTGACCAAATTGCCAGGTATCTCTTATTTACCTTCCTGTGAACTCACCAAAGTACTTAGAAACCTGTTTTTCTTCACATATTTCTGTAATTCAGCTTTTTGTAGAGCTGGAGGTTATAATGACTTATTAACATGGATTGTCAGGTAACTGTGTAGTAGGAGGGTCATTGTAGCCATTTTGAAAGAGCTTTGAGATTTTAGAAGTTGACCAGATATGAGTAACAGAAAAAGACCCATGTGACTTAGGTGGGCAGGGGCATCTCATGGCTATTGAGTTACAAATAGAAGCTCCCTCAAGCTTTACAATCACCTGCAAGAGTTTGGAGTGGAGATATCCATATAAACAACTCATTGGAGAGTCACCAACAAGACTGGGGGGGGGGGAAATCCCATCTGTCAGTGGAGAATTCTCACACAACCACCTGATTACACTGTTTGCTAGAGTTCATTATCCTGATATCCTGTGAGTTTCTTTCAACTCTTTCTCTCGTTTTCTCTTTACAGCTCAGGCTGAAAGGCAAATGACATGTAAGAGCAAACCTTTTCCTATCTGATTACAGAAAGAACTGCCTTTGTTCAGTGGTGCGTTATGAGAAAGGTATACTAAGGAACAGAACTCTCCCGTCAGAGCCCTTGCATCCTACATTGTGCATACCTGAGCCTCACTGGCACTGCCTGGCTATATAGGTGGAGAATTCCCAGGCTCAGCACCCCACCCAGGGGAGCTTCTGGGTTGCTTCAGCTTTGCTTGATTTTTCCATGCCCTTCGTGTTTCATCAGTGTGACAAAAAAGCAGTCAGCTCCCTGCATGCATTTGTTACACACACATAGAGGAAAGAATAAAGATCTTTAAATGTTGAGGGACATCTTTTTCTCCTTAGCTTTTTCCAGCCTGCTTTGCCAAACTGGCACTCCCAGGTCAGCCTCCTTTGGAAATCTCCACAAATAAAGCCTCTACTGAAAATCTTCAAAATACAAATAACCATAAAGATAATGAGTCCAACAGTTCATAGCTGAGCAAAATTTTCTTCACTTAAACTGGGGTTTTGTTAGGCAAGGTATGGCATCCTGGAAGAAAAAGGTCTAATAGCAAAATAATTTTAACTTTTTTGTTTTAAGTCTATTTAAAGCATTTTAATGCACCAGGATGCAGTTTGCAACACATATATAGAGGCAGCTTTTATCACTTACTGTTGATCATCTGACAGGTTTTCTCTTTGGAATATGAACAAGAGCTGATGGGAAAAAGAAAGGGACAGGCAACAGTTAATGCTAGTTTTTAAAACTAGCAATCAAGGTTAGTGCAGCTAAGTAAATGTGACAGCTAAAACTCTGACTTCCCTGACTCTGTCTGTATGAATTGCTGGTAAAACAAAATATCTTGCCTTCCACTGAGATGAACACTTACCCTATGGTAGTGATGTATGTCCTAAGAACTCCATAGTGAGCATTGCCATTCTCTGGATTTGCACTGGTGCAAATAAGAATAGAAATTCCTCCTCACATCTTTATTCATGATATAAGGAGATCCCAAGCATAAAATCTAGCTAATTATCTCCTGATATACCCTCCAAAAAATGAAGCTCAGGCCTGAAAGGGTCTTTACACTTATGGTTGCCTAGTTTAGAAATTGATTATTTTTATTATGATTCTCATAATGTTCAGGGTAGGCACAAGGGAAAGTCTTTCAAAAGTCATCCTCTTGAGAACTATAATTGAAGTAAATGTCTGAAGCAGAAACACATGGAAGAGTGTGGATGGAATATGCGATAATAATAGATTCTTTTGCCAAGACTGAAGGCCAAGAAGTTGGGATGGTGGATAAGCAGGTGAATCAGGTGAAAATGAGGTAAGAATATTCTCTTGTTCTACCCTTGCACACAGAGAAAAAGGCAGGTCTCTTCTGAAGAAGCTGCTTTGATTAAATTGAAGTTATTTTCAGGCTACATAACACTTCCCTTTCTCTGTGTAGAAGTAAGCACCAAAGATAGCCTGATCCATCTTAGCAAATAAATGTACCAAATTCCTAAAAGGATGGTTTACTCTAAAGGCTGCTAACAGCCTTATAAAGAAGGTATGAAAGGCTTGGAGAAAGAGGACTTACAGAAGGTTGTACCGTGTGGTAGAAAGTAATAGGAAATAACTTACAAAAAAAAAAAGAAAAAAAAAAGTAACGAACTGCACTGCATCATGGGTGTCTACCATAGAGAGTAGTCAAGTACCCAACCTGTGACTTTTAAAAATAGGCAAGTGATGTTTAATACTGCATTTCATAGATGATGTTATAAGGCCAATGAGATCCCTTCTCTCAGCTTATTAACATAAAAATAGTGTGGGCTTGTGAGTGCGTTGAAAGCCAGCAAGCAGACTGTTGAATCAGTCTTACCTTTTCCTATATTGATAGCAAAGGTGTAAAGTAGTTCTTATTAGGTGTAAGTATCATAGAATCACAGCCTTCTTGTTCATTGGAAAGGTCCTCTGGAGGTCTGGAGTTCAGCTTCAAAGCAGGACTCCTGTCAATGCTAGATTAGATCAGCTGCAGCTTCCTACACCCAAGTCTTGAAATCCTCCAAGGGTGGAGTTTCAATCACTTCTCTGGGTCATCTGCTCCAGAGCTGCACTGCCTCTTGGTGAAACAATTCTTGATGACCAGCTTGAATCTCCCAAGATCTAAGTAGATAAGGGGTGAAGTGAAAATCACACTGGATTTCTGTTTCTTTAAACTTTGTTCAGTCCTGTGGTTTAAGGCTGCTATTTCAAACCCTGTGGAAGTTCACAGTTTTCCATAGTTTGAAAAACTAGTTTGAAAAACTAATTTCCCACCATGCTGCCATAGTAATTACCTTTGTCATGAGATGCTCTGAATCAGACAGCATTATGGTCTCTCTGTGCTGAAAATGCGGCTCTGCTAGTCACAGAACAATGCATGCAAGAGAAGTGGAAAGTGGGAAAATTTGCACCAACTAGTATTCCAAAGCCAATGTCCTCAACACAACTTTTGGAAACAAAGCCTGATGTTCACGTCATCTTGTCATCTTGGGCTTTGTGATTATTGGGGAAGGTGTTTCCTACAAAGCATTTTCCATGCCCAAAGACAAACACAGAAGTGCTCATTCATTAGCCTGCATTTTTTGAGTGAAGCCATCTGTAACCTGTTTCAAACATACTAGCTTGTGTCCATGAACACTCAGAAGTAGAGCTGTAGCATGCACAGTGTCTGCCTACTGAAAGGGCTTGCATAGGTACTGGTATATATTTAAGTGAGTGCACATCAGCTACCTAGTGCACCCTGTCTTGTAATCCTACATCTGCAACAGCAGCCTCCTGGCTTTTGTAATTTTACCTTAAGGGGAAAATTAAAAGTAGGCGGCCAACAAAAGCTAACA
>VYZW01046497.1:7577-19304 GCA_013401315.1 Balaeniceps rex
TTTCTGTTAGATTCACTATTAGAAAAGGATGGAAACTGGCTCACATCCTTGCAATCTGGATCCTGCTCACAGTGACAAATTCTAGTAACATGCAGAGATGTTTTGGGTTTTACATTGCTTTCATTTGAGCTCTAGCAAGAGATGTTTCCCATCCATTAACACCTGAAAGGGTCTGGTGTGGTGTTTTCCTTAAAACATATCCCATTCATTTACAGAAATGCTGAATACTTCAGAATTTTTTCCTTACTCTAATCTTCCTTGATGGTGTTTCCCAGACTCACCAAAGGAATATTAACTAGCCAATATGTCTGAACAGGAACTATCCTTGATGACCTCGGTGGCAAAAAATGCATCCCCAGAGACAGCTGCCCCTGTATGTTTCAAGGCAAAGCCTACTCATCTGGAGGGACTTACTCCACTCCCTGCCAAAACTGGTACTGTTGCGATGTTGATTGCACTAACAAGTCAGTGGCATTTATTGCAGAGTGTTGATGAGTTGCATTCTGTTCTTTTCTCCTCTTTTTTTCCCTATTCCTAACATTTGTCTTAAATAACAATTTAAAAACCTGTGTCTGAATTTCAACAGTACAGGAAAACTTAGAGGTAGTCCTCAGCCTCACATAGTTACCACCCTCATTTGGAACTGCTGGCAAAAACTGAGCTTAAGATTTCAGGATGCCAAAAAATGAGACTCTTTGCTGGTTAGTTCAGAGGCATTGGCCACTAAAGTGAGGCAATGAGTCATAACATGTTAATGAGTTACATTTCCAGCCACCTCTAGATCTACAAAAAGCTGTTTTAAGGCCTGGATCTCAAAAGTCCTGATCCTTGAGAATGATTTGATTTAGAAAAAACCCTGTAGCTTGAACCCATCTCCACTCTGCACTACTGAAAGGTGATAAGACCTTAGGTATATTATTCTCAAAACAGTTTTATTTCTTGCTCTGATATCCATCTAGTGAATGAACAGTCGTGTGTGTTATTTGAGCTCCTGTGACACAGCATCGTTTCTTGACCATGGGCCTAACCTTTACTATAGGAAGGAATTAAATATGCTGTGGTGCATGGTGGGGTAGGCTGGATGTTCTGCAAACCCCTTTGGATCAAATATTTCCTGTATTTTGAGGAAATACTCCTCAAAACCTGCAATTCTGAGGAACTGAACTTGATGGGATCCAGGTGGTTCCCATCTAGCCACATCCTCACTTACTCCTCACAAAGCCTGAGCTAACATGGCTGAGCCATTCTTCTCTTGTGTGCACAGCTCTAAGAATTGTAACTGCTCATTATCTCAGGTCCTCCACAATTAGTTGCTGAAATGTTACATCAGCAACTTGCTGAATAGTTGCATCAGTAACATAAATTTTGCAAGATCCTGCTTGAAGAGGTTCTTTCTTTCATTAAAAACTCCAGCAAACAATTTAAGCCATGAAAAACATTTCTTACTTGACCAATTCGGTGTCTCTCTGAAGGAGCTAGATCGAAACCCAGTGCAGTTAACTGTCTCATTGAGAGGCATTCTACCTTCACACTTTAAGGGCCTAATATAAAGTCTTCCACAGGGATTTAATAAGCAGCCGAATAACAAGCTGAAAAGACAAAGAGGGTGTCATCTGTGCAGGTTCAGATACAGATGTTATCTCACCTTTGTTCCTTTAAAGCTATGTTTATTCTAACTGCTCCTTTTTGGGTTTTGTACAGTACTTGCAAAGGAGGCCACTGGACCTGTATCTCTCTGCCCTGTTCTGGAAGTTGCAATATAGATGGAGGATTCCATATAACAACATTCGATAATAAAAGATTCAATTTTCATGGCAACTGCCATTATGTCTTAGCTAAGGTATGAACAATCTCCCACTTCACTCCTACATCTCTTGAGTAGCATGAGACACTAAGCTGTGCTGGAGTTTTATATGTCTTAATTTAATTAAATGGCACCAATCCAGCAAAGCACTTCAACACATGCTATAAATTTTCCCATTTGCAATGGATTGCAACTCAATTGCTTGATACTTAGTATTAAAGTTTTGGAACTTCAAAATAGTTTTACATCTTTTTTTTTAAATGAATTAATTTTCTTATTGGATGTATTAGTGTAGATTTAAGCATTTCTCCTGAAGCTTTCTTCATGTATGACTGTCAAAAGGAAGTGGATGAGAAGAAATTCCTGCAAAAAGATTGAATTCCACGTGACTGTCTGCAAATACGCTATCCACACATGATGATAGCAAGGAAGCAGAATGCAGAGGAAAGGCAGTGAACATTATTGATTTTGGCAGTGAAATAAAGCAGTTTGCATTTAGAGATTAAATGCCCTAGTTCTCTCATTTTTCCATTTTAGCCTTTCAGAGACACCTTTTATCTCTTCCAGCTCCCTTCCTGTAACATGCTAACAATGTCTGCACATCCCTTTTCTTGCATCTTTTCAGAATACTGATGACACATTTGTAGTGATTGGAGAGATCGTCCAGTGTGGGACATCAAAGACAATGACTTGCTTAAAGAATGTATTAGTCACACTAGGAAGAACTGTAAGTAACTTGCTTTAAATAGCGACGCATAATATGTCACTTTTATTTAGGTTCAAAGATGGGATTTCTCTAACACTGTGGACTCATTTTGGTCTGTTGCAGTCCTGAGACTGCAAGATTAATACCAGCAGATGATGCGGTGCATGTGTTCATTGGTTTTGTTCTATGAGAGTTATTTCCTTTTCAGTTCTTCTGGATTCTGGCTTTTCCATTTTCTTTAGAGGTAGATGGCTAAAAATGATCCTTGTTGGCTTTCGCTCTCTTTTTCATGACTTCAAACTTTTTCACTTGTTTCTTTTTAAAAGATCCCCTTCTTTTTACAACAGTTCTGAGTCTTGAGGTTTTTCCTAATGCAATGAGTGAAGTAGCAGAATTTTCCAAATGAAGGCCAGAGGTTTCTCCTACTGAAGATTATGCCATGATTCAAACTGAATTCAGTGGAAGCTGAGTTAGGGCTGGCATTTATGCACTCCTAAAGTTAAACAGATTCATTCTGTCCACCTGGTATTTAACTGGTGCAGTCCTAACCTTGTTAGGAGATCCAACGTCCTAACCTCCTTCTATAGTCAATAAAGGAGGATGAGGATCTCCAAAAGGAAGATGGGGCTCTCCAAAGGACATCAGCACACCTAAGGTATGAGGTGTTCTTCTGGAGGGGCCTGTCTTCCTCCATTGACTACTGAGAGTTTGAGTCAGATAGCTCTCATTTTGGGTATGTTACATTTCCACTGAGATGGATCCAAACTTACATGTAACATCTCACGTGTGGTTCTCAAAAAGATAACTAACCTCTTAGGTATGTGAAAGCACTCAATCGAAGCTGTTGCTTATGGAGATGGTTTTTCACTTTTTATTATGGCCTAGATATTTGCTCTACATTACTGTATGGCATCCAGACACTGAGTTACATTGACCCCAGAGGTGATCATGTTTTGAAGACATTACTTCTTAATGCTTAATGAAGCTTGTCAGGTTCCTGTTGTCTGTCTCATGTCATGTGCATTCACTACTGTGGGCTTTTTCTTTTTTCTTTTTCCCTGCAGACAATAAAAATATGTTCTTGTGGAAATATCTACATGAACAATTTCATTGTGAAGCTGCCAGTAAGCAAAGGTAAATGTCCTTCTTCATATCTTCCCCAGCCTAGTCTACATCTATTTACAGAGGGATTCCTGTTCCTTTCTCTGATCATTGTTAGGTAATTTGACTTATGTGGATACTAGGTCTGGGACTCCCTGGGAATTCCTGTGTTACACTGGATGACCTGGTAAAGCGAAGTTCCTGTTTACTCAGCTTCGTAAAGATTTGCAGGTGCATACATTTTTTTTTCATTTTTTCCTTTTAGATGGCATCACCATCTTCAGACCCTCTACATTTTTCATCAAAATCTTGAGCTCAACTGGAGTACGGATTCAAGTGCAAATGAAACCTGTAATGCAGCTCTCCATAACAGTCGATCATCCTTATCAGAATCGCACATCTGGTAGGACACATCACTCTCTCTCAGTTTGCTCTTAAACTGAGTTATAGCTGCTTGTCTATCACTTTAAGTGAACAAATTATTTGATTTTATATTGACTTTGGTATGTTAGAATCCCTGGTTAAATCTATAGCCTTCCTGAAACAAAGTGTTGGCTAAACCCTTCAATTTGCTGAAGAAAATTAGATAATGTCTGTGATATTTAGTGTGAGCATGTCTTTTAGACTCTATCTGTAAAAGCAGGCCTTCATCAGAGACTTGTGAGATGCAGACTATGTTCTTGGTTTTGCCACCAATCTCCTGTTCTCGTCATTTAAGCTTTTTGTGCTTCTGTTTGCTATCTGTGTAATGGGATTACATCCTGTCTCTCCAACACATTTTGTTTTGCTTTTGCAATTACCTTTGCTTATAAGCCTTTGGGGAATCATAGAATCATAGAATCATAGAATGCTTTTTGGGTTGAAGGGACCTTTAGAGGTCATCTAGTCCAACCCCCCTGCAGTGAACAGGGACATCTTCAACTAGATCAGGTTGCTCAGAGCCCTGTCCAACCTGACCTTGAATGTTTCCAGGGATGGGGCCTCCACTAACTCTCTGGGCAACCTGTTCCAGTGCTTCACCACCCTCATTGTAAAAAATTTCTTCCTTATATCTAGTCTAAATCTACCCTCCTTTAGTTTAAAACCATTAGTCCTTGTTCTGTCACCACAGGCCTTGCTAAAAAGACTGTCCCCATCTTTCCTATAGGCCCCCTTTAGGTACTGAAAGGCCACAATAAGGTCTCCCCTCAGCCTTCTCTTCTCCAGGCTGAACAGCCCCAACTCTCTCAGCCTGTCCTCGTAGGAGAGGTGCTCCAGCCCTCGGATCATTTTCGTGGCCCTCTTCTGGACCCGCTCCAACAGCTCCATGTCCTTCTTGTGCTGAGGGCTCCAGAGCTGGACGCAGTACTCCAGGTGGGGTCTCACCAGAGCCGAGTAGAGGGGCAGAATCACCTCCCTCGACCTGCTGGCCACGCTTCTTTTGATGCAGCCCAGGATACGGTTGGCCTTCTGGGCTGCAGGCGCACACTGTTGGCTCATGTCCAGCTTTTCTTCCACCAGTACCCCCAAGTCCTTCTCCTCAGGGCTGCTCTCAATCCCCTCATCTCCCAGCCTGTATTGATATCGGGGGTTGCCCTGACCCAGGTGCAGGACCTTGCACTTGGCCTTGTTGAACCTCATGAGGTTCGCACAGGCCCACCTCTCCAGCCTGTCCAGGTCCCTTTGGATGACAAAGGCACTTCTCTGTCTGCCAGTGCTTACTGAAGCACATTTAAGCAGCCTCCAATCTCTGTGCTATCACTAAGTGCTACTGTAATGCAGAAAAATAATAATTACACTCTAAAGACAGGGTCCTGTCTGATTTGTGGGAACATCAGGAAGTCTCTGAAAGAAAACGGGCTTCTCTCAGGCAGGGACCATTATAGAACTAAGAGTGTTCATCTAGAAGCTGTTCCTTTTTCCACTCATACAGTGATTTCTTCTTTTCTTTTGCTTTTTTTTTTTTCCCCTGCCACCCACACAAGGTCTTTGTGGCAATTTCAATAACATCCAGACTGACGACTTCAGAACAGTCACTGGAGCTGTGGAAGATTCAGCTTCTGCTTTTGGTAACTCATGGAAAACTAGAGCCAGCTGTTTTGATGTTGAGGACAGCTTTGAAGATCCTTGTTCAAACAGTGTGGATAAAGGTAGCAGGCTTTTCATTCCTGGATTATCAGTGCTAAGTAATCGTCACATGATGGATAACCAAAAAAGCTTTAGAAATCTCATAAACATCAAAAGCCACTGCCTTTGAGGCTATAACTAGAGAGGACACATTGGGTTTATGCCGGTCTTTAAGGTGACAGCTTTGCTTTTAAAACAAAAAGGCTGCACTGCTGGAGAAAGAGCCAACACCTTCTTCACCGATTACTTGAAAAGCACACACAGCATCAATGAGAACAATGTAGGTTTAAGGCAGAGCATACATGGTTGTCAATATTTGGGCAAGATCTTCATCCAGTCTAGGTTGTTACAGCTGTGCTGAAGTAAAAAGGAATAAGTTATCAACAGTAGTGACTTCAGCAAGCATTGTACTGTCTAGTTTCTCACTTTGGCTAGGTTTGGATATATATAGGATTCAGAGTGTACTCTCTTAGGTGTTGCCACATGTAATTAAAGCTGCAGCTCATAGCCACACAGCTCACTGATTATTACATGCTTGATTTTATTGCTTGACTATGAAGAATTGCCTGACTGTAAAGAATTAGGTAAGTTTCATGGAAAATGATGAAAATGGGGAGGTTTTGCAGATGTTCTGCAAATCCAGCCACAGTAATGATGTTAGTACTTGGAAGGTGAAACCTTTGTTTAAGCAGATGTCTGGTCACCCATCCAACTATGCTTATCACCTTGATATGTTAATGCCCCTTATTTCCTTCTGGCATTATCTGAACACTTCAGGACATTCTAGTTCTGTGTGATACCTGATAAGAGTATTGATTCAGATAGTAATGTGGTTTAAGTGACTATGGACAATGATATTTTTCCCCACTTCAGAAAAATTTGCCCAGCATTGGTGTGCTCTTCTGTCTAATACAAGCAGTGTGTTTGCTGCCTGCCATTCTGTTGTAGACCCTTCTGTGTACATCAAGGTAAGGCACTGGTCTAAATGGGGGCTTTAAATCTAGTCCAGACACTGATCTGCCATGAAGGTAGTCTGGCCTAGGGGAGTGAAATAGGTTACAGTAATGCCTGTTTGCAAAGAATTTCACTGATGCTGATGAGAAAAATAACAAAATGAGAGTTTATGCAAGATACAATGGGCCTTTTTGGCTGCAGCCCTGAAAATATTAAGTGACTGCCATCACTGACAGTTCTGTTGCATGAGCCAGAAGCAAAATAGGAAAAAATGGGTTTACTGTTCTTGAAAACTGTTCACTCTTTGAAAAACCAAATCAGTGTTTCTGTGTGGAATTGAACTGGGAGTTTTTTCAGCCCCATGGATTCCCTCCGACTTGGGTTAAAATTCACATCTAGGGGGAGAATTTTTACTACATTTACACCATTTATATCCCATTTATTACTGTGGAATCATATTAGTCTCCTCGTATTTAGAATGCAAGAAGCTGCCCATAAGTAGTCTTTGTGTACAGCTCTATAATGCTGTTGAGGAAGTTGGCTGAGCTAGAGAGTTGCTGCATTTATGTGAATAGTAAAGAAGTTTCTGCAAAAATGCAGAAAATTCATGTAGGGGGTCTGTGTGATGCAACTTACTGAGAAAATACCTGAGCCTGAAATTTTGTCTAAAATTTAATATGTCTTCAGGTACTTTTAAAAATATCTCTTATGCTTTACCTCTCCCAAGTTTCCCTCAGAAAATATGTCTGCTTGAGAATTCATGTTAACTGTAAGTAAAATAGGAATTTGCAATTTTCAATTAAGGAAAAGTAAAAACTAGTTTCTTATGGATATGTCTGTTACTCCTGCTGATCTCATCAGATTTTAAACCATGATTCATGGAAGCATTTTCCATGACATCAGTAATGGCAAGATAAGTCACCATCTATGCGGTATGACGCTACTGCTCCTGAGTGACTGGCTGTATCTGGGTTCTTCTGTCCAGCCTCCCAATTAAAAGAACTTGAGTTTTAAATCCCCTTTATAATTACCGAACTAGTTTTTAGATGTCATTACATATAATTCCCTATTAAAACATCTTCTATTATGCACCTGTCATTTAATTGGGAGTATCTTGTCTACACACTAGATAGGTACACAAGTCCCAGTCATCGCTCTGCAATATTTTCAGTTCTGTGTATTTTCAGATGAGATATTTTGACATGTCCTAGGTTGTACATCCTCATGGGAGGCTGGTATAGATATTTCTTAGTGCTTTAATGAACTATAGGTGCCCTTATCATTCTTATTATTCCACTATTCATGAGTGTTAGACATAAAGTCGTTGCAGTTACATGATTGGAATTAATTTCCTATTTCTCAGGCTTGCATAGTATTTCATTAGCATACGCTTCCTCTTAGATATAAAAAATTAAGTTTCATTGGTAATAATACTTTTTCAAAAATATATTGGTTGACTACTTTTTGAATTGCTATATGTTTCCCTGTTTCTTCTGTGAGCTGGGCATAATAATACTCTTGTCCTTTTCTGTCCCCTAGAAATGTATGTATGACACCTGTAATGCTGAGAAGAGTGAAGTTGCACTGTGTAGTGTGCTCTCTACTTACTCCAGAGACTGTGCTGCAGCAGGAGTGTCCCTGAAGGGCTGGAGGCAGGGCATCTGCGGTATGCATCCTAAAATACCTTGGGTAGGGATATGGGGCAACAGCTTCAGGAGAGCCCAGTCTGTGGCAGTCAGTATCTTTTGTGCTTAGTCATCAAGTTAGTGGGTCTTTGAAAAATAGAATAAGCATACATTCTATAAAAAATTCTGCCTGCCAAAATCAGTTCAATTCCACTTCATGCTCTTATGATGCATGTTCCTTGTGTAAAATATTAGGTGAATTCAGTACTCAGAGAAGAAAAAGAGTATAAGGTGTATTAATCAAATCATAACAAGGAGTTGCAATTAGGTTAGTTTTGAACAAATGGGCCTCCCCATGTATTTTAATTCTGATACCTTTTTTGCAGTCCATCTCAGCCCTCTTGTCTCAGACATTGCCCATACAAATGATACCACTCTCATTAACTGCATTTTTCCATGTTCCAGTAAAATAGTAATGATTTTTAATAAATATATATTGGTGATATCTGAGAATGTGAAAGAATTTAAAGGCATTTTCAGCTCAGGACTATCTAACAAATGAATAAAAGTTTCTTGGACATACACGTTGTCACTAAATCCTGGGTTTGGAGTCCACATATGTATATATTTTTCTTCGACACCACCAGAATTTATTATGAGATGGTATCAGAGCTGAGAATAAAACTCACAAGTCCCAGCTTCTGAATTTTACTTATTTTACTACTTTTTCCATTGAAGATCAGATAGTTCAAGTGACATTTGCCTATATCAGCATGAAAATAGATGTATGGGTTTCTTGACTAATAACAGATCTGAATAGGAAACATAACAACAATTATTTTTACACAGCTTTGATGCAGCTATGATCTATTTAATTGCCTGACTTAGAGGCTAGCTGGGATATTTAATAGAGACAAACAACGTAAATAGTATGGTGCTTTGTCAAAGGCATTTAAGATTGCAGTAAGAACAATTTAACAAACCTGTGCTGAAATAATTCAAAGGGAACACAGTGTAGTCCACAGCAAATTATCCTAGAATCATGCAGATTTATGTACTAGACACAGTCCCTGTTTACTGAAAGCTTTGTTATCGACATAGAATTACTGACGTTTTTTATGCCAAAGAGAGACTGGTTTGCAGCATGGTTTAGGCTGAAATCTGTGGACTCATGGCACAGTAGGTAATATTGACTCAACCAGTGCAGTAACCTTGGGAAAAAAATGCTAATGGCTTAATCAGCACAATCATTTTAGGCCTTATTTAAGAAGAAATAAACTTTTGGGAACATGTCTGTGATAAGATTGAAGGTTGCGCTATTCATGACTGAAAGAATAAATGGGCCAGAACAGTCACTCTCAGTGGTCTGTCCCAATGTGGGGGGTGGAAAGGCTCTTCCAGCTCCTGCAGCTGTGTCTAGCTGTGCCGGGCTGCAGGCAGCATCCAAGGCGGGTTATATCCTAAGGGGATGTCTACATTGCAGTCAGTAAGAGTGCATGAAATAAGTAAACCCTACTAGCTAACTGTTGGCAGTACGTGTATGTGACACAACCTTTAGTGGAAGCATGAACCATTACTTGAGTTACTGGTTACCCAGAAGACCATTGAGGTTAGTAGCCTTTGCTAACTCATGGAACTGTTTTTCTAGCATTCCTTGTGCGAGCTAGCTTGAAGCTATCTTTGGTATGCTCATGTTCTCTGCACTCATGCCTCCAGTTGTGATGTACTTAATCTAAGATTACAAATCTGTGATCATGACTACTATAATCAAATAACCTTTTTCTTACCAGATCTCGCTTAACCAAAATTGATCTTTTTCCTCTATGAAAAATTAAAGGGAAAAACTAAACACATTATTTTATTGCATTAATAGCTAACAATTGAGCCACCCATTCAGGTAAATCTGATGTAAACTAATGTTCAATGTCTTTATTAATATCTTTCTTATTTGGCCTATTTTGATTTATAAATACCAGTTGCTGTGTTCATAGTATGCCTATAAAGTAGGAGAATATGGCCTGCCTGATTTATACATGAGATATTGTGTCTGCTCCAGCTAAGACCAGGAAACCAACTGGTTTTTGTTGGTGGAGATGGTGGTTTTGAATGTGTACACAAACCTAGCACACTAACTAATCTAAGAAATTGTACAATGGTCATGGACTGGAAAACCATACAGACATTTGTTTAAGCATGGAACCTATTGCGGATATGGTGATAACATTGCTGCAAAGTTGATTGGCACAATTGCCCTTGAACAACTCGCCTGTACCTTCTAGTACATCCATGTGTATCTGAAAAACAGCTGTGGGGTTAAATCTGCGGATGTGAGTAAGAAAGAGGTCCAAGATGACTAGATCCCCATTTCTCATTGAATTTCAGAGGGATCTGGGTGCCAGGCTTTCTTGAAAACCACAGCCTTAATGCAGGTTATATTTCCTGACAAAATTTGATGTCATCTTTATGGATCAATACTGCAGATTTTATGGCAGAATTTTGAAGGTGATGTTTCGTTGTAGCCTGTGAAAATTAACCAGCTTTTCACTGTCTTACAGGGTCAGTTGAGCTCTTTAGATTTTGGTACTTAACTGTTTGGTCCACCCAGAGGTCTTAGAAACTGTTGTTTCGCATTTCCCCAGAGGATGACAGCAAGAGTTTTCCTCAAGACATCTATAAGAATTCGAACACACTTTCTTTGGTAGCATCAAATGACTAGCAGAGTTCCTTGGCACTGCCTATTCAACACCAAACTTTACCCCTTACAAAATATGCTCATTTCTTAAATTATTCCCAGCCAAAGAAATCATTAGTGAAGGACAGAAAATTCATTTTTAACTACAAGGACAAGTCAGAAGTTATTGGTTTCAGTTCTTGGCATAAGACAGAAATGTAAATCGTACAAATTACAAAATTATACTGATTTCCT
This sequence comes from Balaeniceps rex, assembly GCA_013401315.1. Classification (NCBI taxonomy): domain Eukaryota; kingdom Metazoa; phylum Chordata; class Aves; order Pelecaniformes; family Balaenicipitidae; genus Balaeniceps; species Balaeniceps rex. The sequence continues at coordinate 18,800 of VYZW01046497.1, forward strand.
TATTCAGTCAAGATATACCCTGCTGAGTATTTCAGTATTCAGTGTCATGCAGTTTACGCTATGTGAACAGACTTCCCCCAGACCACTGGGAGACAAGGACTTCTAGTTTGAAAAAAACACATTTATGGCTACCAACATGCATAAAGCTGCATTAACAGCATGAGTGATGATTGCACAGAGAAGGCCATACATCCATTTTATTTCTCTTGCAAAGATCCCTCTGAGGAGTGTCCTGAGACTATGGTTTATAACTATAGCGTGAAGTACTGTAACCAGTCCTGCCGCTCGCTGGATGAACCTGATCCACTGTGTAAAGTTGAGATCGCTCCTATGGAGGGCTGTGGTTGTCCTAAAGGGACCTACCTCAATGACGAGGAGGAATGTGTAACTCCAGATGACTGTCCCTGCTACTACAAAGGCAAGATTGTTCAGCCTGGCAACTCCTTCCAAGAGGACAAATTAATGTGGTAAGCTGCTCTGATACTGCAAAGACTGCATACCTGGG
>VYZW01046498.1:2922-50315 GCA_013401315.1 Balaeniceps rex
AGCAGTGTATTCAGAGCCACACTGAATGTATGCTTTCATGGTAAAGGCTTCAGCCAAATCAACAGCTTGTCCCACTCTCCTCCCCTCTCCAGGTGGAGAGCCACCACCTCCCCTGTGGCGGTGGTGATTCACTGATTCAGTTCACTTGTGTTATGAAGCTGTGCTGTAAGCTCATGGTAAGAAGGCATAAATTTTATCTGTGTTGAGATTCTAGCTAACATAACTCTTCATTTTATGCCATCATCATTAAGGCATTTCGTAGTTTCCAATATAATGTCATGAATTGCCATCAATTTTCAAAATTTATCACAAACACATATTATTTAGTTACATGCAAGGGAACTTCTACTGAAGTTAACCTTCTAGGGAAGGTCAGTGGTGGTGGATGTGAGTGTCAGTTAAGGCTTCAAGTCCCCCCGCCACCTGTCCACCTTCTGCCTAACTTCTGACTGGAAGACCGACAGCTGGTGATGCCCAGATAGCAGAGCACGTCTTGTGCCTGAAAACATAAAATTGTTTCACACAATGGGAAGCGGTACAGATCTCGGAAACTGCCTTTGATAGATTGACTGAGGGCAGTATTATTTTAGACCCCATCAGGATGTCTACAACAAGTTTAAAAACAGTTAAGTCTCATGATTGGGTCTAGATGTGCAAGAAGATAAAGTAACTTTCCCAAGGCTACACACAAGGCAGCTCAGAAGAACAGACAAGTCAGACTCACAGCTTTTTAACTAACTGTATTGTCAAAGCTCTTTTTTCCTATAATTTTATGGTGGGGTACCATGCCAACATTGTTAATTTCTGCTTGGTTCTTGCTCTTTTGCCAGTTTAAGCTTACAGTCAAGTTTCTAAAAGAACGTCACTGTGTGCTGCTCACATCCTTGGTACACTACCAGCTGTATTCACAAATAGGAAAGCCTTTACCACTGACTACAAGGGTACTTTATTTTTAGGTTATGCTTTCACCCACAATCTGCAGAGTGATCTGTATGTGTGGCATTTGTTTCTTTTCTAAATTAGTTTTGTCAAGGTTTAGTTTAACACTTGTTTTGAATAGCGCAGCTTGGCAGTGGCAAGTGTCTGTTTGGCTAGAGTCACGTGCCAGTAACGTCCAGGGGCTAGAGAATTTCGCTTTTGTATGACCAGTGTAAGTAGTTGGCTTGCGCTTGTAGCTAAGACTGGAACTGGATGATTTAAAAGATACTGGTTCTGAATATTTTTTAAAACAGCCTTTAGGTAATGTTACTGTGATCATTTACTACTGCCGTCAGATTTCACAAGGCAGCCAAAATTGAAGTACACATTTAAGTTAATTTGCACTTGCAGCAAGTTGGACAAGAAAAAGACCTAACTGCTGTTCTTACTCTTGTAGCTGCAAGTTATGACTACAAACCTCACAGGAGAGACTTCTTAAATGAACTATTTCCATTGGGCAGCTAACAAAGAATGTATCTCTGGGCTTGACCGCTAGTGATCAGAGTGTCATGAAAATCTTCCTGAGGTTTGAGGTTAATTTGTCCCTTTATTGCCTTTTTTAAATAGCTCCTTGTAAATGCAGTAAAATGTCCTGAGCTGATCCTGAACCTTAAATAGCATTTGGAGCAACCAGAGAGTAAGTTGCCATTAGGAAATTCTTGCAATCCTTTTGCAGGATGCAGAGGATGCTGAAGGGCTGAGGGCTGTCTCGGTAGCAGGCAGGGAGCAGGACTGGAAGCAGCTCCTCAGCTGTTGTCTTCATACTGGCACAGAAGCAAGTAGAGCAGGGATGTTTCTCATCTGCACTGATGCAACCTCACACATACACAATAACCAGCTCTGCTTGTAGGAGATGCTTTGTTGGATTTTAGCGTATTGAGATAAGGATGCAGAGCAGGGGGCGAGGGCGGGGAAGCTGACCGATCCTCAGTGCTGTCCCTGCTGACTTGTTTAACTTCTGAGTGGAAATCTAGTAAAGAGCCCTTCCCTCTCTGCAAGGGCAGTAGCATTAAAAACATGGTGGAGGCAGCTTTCTACAGGAGGATCTGTAGGATTCAGTGGCCTTGTTTCACCCTCTCCCCTTTCCTCCTTTGAGTTCACAGGATCATCTGCAGCACTACTCACTGGAGGTCCTGCACACTGTGCGTTCCTTCCACACACTTGTTACAAAAGAGGTGGCTTCAGAAGGAGCAGCTTGCTGGTTTGGTTTGGTTTGGTGTTGTCTTTTGAAGGGCTATCAGGTCACAGTGCCACTCAACCTCAGGACAGAGACAAAAAAAATGCAAGCGTAGGTGCTATAGACAAGCTTGAACGTATTGCTGGTATAGCCACCACGCACAGGTAAGTTCCCAGGTAGGAAAGGCTTTCCGTGAAAGAGTTTGCACAGTTTCTCCAAGTTCTTCATGGCCAATTCAAGTACTTTTTTTTTAAAACTCCCAAATAACATTTAAAACTTGGGGCTTGGTTTGAGGTAAGAGGAAGATGGTCTTCGATTTCCTTTGAGTTGTTCATCGTTCCACAGTTTCACAGTGTATATGAAGCTGCTTAAAAGCTCTCCTCCAGATGAGGAATGTAAGTTGTTTCTAATTATGTGACAGGTAATCAAGCGTGACATGCCTACTTACCCCTTAGATGACAGCAAGCTTTATTTCCTTAAACAGAATAAGGTGGGAAACATCCAGGTGTTAAATAGCCTAAAGCCTGCAAAAGTTCTTCATTTCAGTAGCCCTCTGACTTGACTTACCTGTGCTAATTTCTGTTACAGGAGTAACTTAGTCAAAACAACTGGAGTGTGAAAAATGCCCACGCTTTGGGCTTCACATTTTATTTTTAACTCAAAGCGTTTCCTCGTTCTCTACCAATCATGACAGCTGTTAATGCAAGAAAGTGAGAGCCCCTTCTTAGCATCTCAGCACAGGGAAGGGTTTAATACTGAGAGCTTTGTTCTTCACGTTAAATGCCTATTGACTTCTTAGGCCCGGAGAAATACTGATATTTCTCTCACTTTCTTTACAGGTTCTGCTTTCTTTCCTGGTCGCTGTGCTGAGATCTTTGCCAAAGGTCAAAGCATTGGGAAACTTGGAGTCCTACACCCCGATGTTATCACCAAGTTTGAGCTCACCATGCCATGCTCTGCCCTAGAGATCAATATTGAACCCTTCGTGTGAAGACAGGACTTTTATCCTCCTACAGCCGTCCACTGTCACATGCAGCACCCTCTGCTCTTTTGTCTTTCTCTGCGGGGGACATCTGCTTACGCCTTTATATTCCAATAAACTAGAAAAACAGAGCCTGGCTCCCTGGGTAAATATTTTCCGTACAGTGCAATTTGGCTAGCTTCTGCAGGGTAAGAATGTGGCATCTCGGACTAGACCGTGGCCTCAATATTTTTAAAGGGCAGGGGGGGAAGAAAGAAGTTGGGTAAAAGCCCAGTGTTTTACAAGAGAAATGTAATGGCAGAGCACATGATTAGTTTTCAAAATCAGAAATGTTCCACAGACACAGCCTCATACTGTAACTGATTATGGCTGCATAACAGGAATCTCATTCTTTTCTTATTGCATGAAATAAGATAATTGATTAGAGCAAATGTTGAGTGAATGTGAGCAGAACTAAGAAGTTGAGCTTTTATTCTGTACGGTTGTCATGTGCTCATCAATGGCTGGGGGAGGAAAATAAACTTGTTTCATGAAAACCAGAGCTATTTTGTAAGCAAGATATGTGTAATATCTGCTTCCCTGCTCCAGACATAACTGTTGATCCTTTATCAATCTAAATTCAGAAAGGGGAGGGGGTGGAATTAAATTTTTTCATGGTTGATGTAAGCCTAGTGGTTTTTGAAGCTCCAAACCAAATTGGGGAAATGCATTTAAGAGCATATGCCAGTGGTCTTCTGCATGAAGAGCTGAAAAATATCAAAGCCTTTGTCCGACTGAGGCTGGCATATTTGTCTGCAGAAGTTAGCGTGGTCCTGCTGCACTCGCATAGCCCCACCAGTGGCTTTCTGAACCCCAGCTGCACCCCACGCAGCTTTCAGACAGTTTTACTTTTCTTGCAATTTTGCCCCTGACAATATATGAAAACCTCTTGCAGGTCAGTCTTTTCCTCTAGGTGCTTTCTGGCAGTAGTTATGCTGCAGCCTGGCGCATTGTGTCTCTGCTGTCTGGGAAACTGAGCAGCTCCATCCAGCACGGCAATGCCCGATACATCCCTCCTGGTTTAATGTCACCGAGGGAGTGGCCAGCTCAGTACGCTGAAGCAGGCTCTTTACTGGCTTGCTAATGAAGCTGGCTATCCTTCATTTGCAATATTATAACCATTGCTAATGTTGCAGGCTAACAATAGTGAGTATTTTGCATTAGGCCAATACAGCATGGCTCGTTTCCGTTGTGAGAGCCAGATAGCCCCTGATCCCAGGAGGGGACTGTCCAAGGGTGGACATCTGGGTGATGCTGGAGAAGGGTGTTACAATTACTGGTTCAACAAGAAGAAAGATGCAATGGTGAAGGTAAGGTAAGCTCATAGTTTTATGAGCTGCATGTCTGCGCAGTTCCCTGTTGCTGGACCCACGATGGCTTTTCAATGGTAGCCCCTGTCAGTAATCTTAACAGGTGGGAGGGCAACAGGCAAGGCTTTTTGGTGCAAGTGTTAATCCAGTATGAAAAATGCACTACAGTTACCCATCTGGAAACCCTATGGTTCCCCTCAGATGGAAGTGTAGATTTTAAATATCTCTGCATGACAGATGTGAAATGAGAATATAGCTATTGCCATACGTTGCACGACTGACTCCATAGCCCACGGAGAGTGAGAAAACTGCAGCTCACATTTTAAAGTCTCCCAGGGGATTAGCCAGCTTGTCGTTTGCAGGATATATCTCTCCATGATGCCTACACAACTGTAACCAAGCAAGCTCACAGTGTGGGAAGCAATCTGTAACGCAGATGGTAAGTATTAAAACCCCCTGTTCGTTAGTGTGTCATGCATGGGGATTAGGACGACAATAAGGCAGATTTGCATTTCAGCAGAGTACAGGCATATTTGCATGCAATAAATATATTTCTCTAGACAAGATTTTTTGACTCTTTGGGTGTCCCAATTCTCCTGTGAATTTACTGTCCTTTGAGTGTAAAGACCAGATTAGGCTGGGACTAAAGGCTTGAGCTGCAGTGGTATGTGTTGTGAGGCTTTTAGGGATCACTTCTCCTTTTTCATACCCTTTGCCCATGTGTCGGTAGCAAAGTGCTCCACAAGCGAGTGTTAGCTCTGTCCTGGGGAAGTAGCATTACTTGCTGAAAGTAGAGGAGGAGAATTGAGAGAAAGGTTAAAAAGCCTCTTCAGAGCCACGGAGCCCTCTCACAGCTAGATGTGGTGCTCTGAAATTCAAGCTTTGCTGTAGTGCTGTGCTCGGGATTAGCTGTGAATCCTGACAAGTGGGACACTTCATACAAGTCTAGCATATTTATTGCAAGGCATTGTCTTTCGTAGCTCCAAATATTTACAGCTTGCTCATAGCTGTATTCAATAATCAAGGTATATCTAACACACAGCTTTGTGCTAGAGAGAGCCACCATGAGCATTACAATTTTGCTTTTACCCTTTGGTGTAGCTATGGTCGCTGGCAAAGGAAACATTGCTGATGGTGGTGGCTTTTGAGCAATTTTTGAACAACTTTTGAATTTTGAGTATTTCTTTAAGGAAGAGTTGGAAATTGGATTTTTCACTAGTGGTCCCCAATTATGAATTACTTTTGGCCTGTTCCTGCTGGCTGTCGGCACTGGGTCATCGCTCGGGATCTGAACACGAGCACAAAAGGCTGGAGAACTGGTGACAGAGAGGTCAAAGCCCGTTTTAATGTGCTGTCTGGGTGACTGCTGGGTTCACTTCAGCTGGACATGAGTACTGACTTTTGGGTTTGTCCTTGCTGTGCTTCGGTCCTGCAAAGGTGCTTTTCTGAACAGCAGAACCCCAAGACAGCCTGGCTCCAGCTCCCAGCCACAGGGCTCTGCGCTTGCAGGTCAGCGTTGCTATTGCTCGTGTTTATGTAAACATAATGCTTGGGACTGTTTCCAACTCCGGGCTGGTAGCGTGCTTGCTTGCAATTCAAATCATTCTCAGTTTGGCAGGTGAATATGGAATAGGCCGAGCAAAAGCAATGGGTGCTGCCAGGAGGCTGCCCTGGGGATCATGGCCTCAGGCGCACGCAACACCGCTGCCCGCCCGGTGACCTTGAAACCGAGCCCGGCGCAAGGGAGGGCAAGCGGGGTGGCAGCGGGGATGGCAGACAGGCCATGGCCACTGGCTGAGTAGCGACCGTGGTCACACACAGACAGCGGGGGAAGCAGCGTGCTCCAACAGGAGCAGGAGATCCGTGGCAGCAAACGAGGGTCATGCTTTACGTGTTTCAGCAAGTGTGGAAGATCCCACCCACTGCTAGAGCCACACTTCCACCCTGTTCAGAGATGTACCCGTATTTCCTAACTTCTACTTGTGGCAGGCGGTAGAAAGGTTAAAACTGAAACTTGCGACCATTTTCTTTTTTTCCGTCCCCTAAATCAAATCACCCGTATCCAGAAAAGCAACCTGCAAGCCTGCTTGCAGTTTTACCCAGAAACTTGGAAGGATGAGGAGACTGGGGTAATGAAAAAGTTACTGCTGGAAAATTAAACCAGGCAAATTCAGTGCTTGCTGGTTTGGTTTTTAGTCCCTGCCAAGGGCTGCGATAACATTTGGCCGCTGCCTCGAGTAGCTGATTCTGCACTGGGGGACCAGCACACAGAGAAGCCCTGCGACAGGAGGAAGCCTGGGTCGGCACCACACCTCTGGAAAGCAGTTTGCAGAGTGAGCACATCAGGAGGTGGCAGCTTCAAGGTGGGACAGAGTGGACTGAGCTAAGGGTGAGATGCCTGCTACATCCCTCTTGACAGCATAACGAAGGAAATTTAGAAAAAGGTTGTCTTGGCACCACCCCTCCAGCTGAAGAAGGCTGCAGGATGGAGAGCTGTAGCACTGGACTGGGATGTACAGGATAGTACTGAGGAGAAAACAGCCCAGGCTCCAAGGCTGATGCTCCGTATCTGGAAGTTATCTCCTACCCTGATCACATCAAAGGCAGTGTTTTACTCTAAAAACCGAGCATACCTACTCAAGAGGATTCAGCTCATGCCTTTGTGGTACAGAACATGACCAGCAAAGCAGCTGCAAAACCTCATTTTCTGCCATCACACTGGAGATGCAGAGGCACCTGAACTGCAGAGATGAAGAGGTGGGGAGCATTTCCAAAGACAGCAAAGGCACACACTGGATTGTAGCGAGGACCTGGTGCTTCAGGTTAGTGAGATACAGAATTGCCTTGTCAGAGGACTTGCCTCTTCAAGCCCGGCCCTGTGGGAATGGCTGCGGTCCAGTGAGTGTCCCACAAGCACAGCCTCAGCATGAGGCCCAGCTGAAAGCCTTGTCTGGTCCCAGCCAGCCCAGAGATGTTGCAGCAATCGGGGCTCACCCCGATCAGCTGTGGGCACTTGGGTGTCCATGGGCACGCCACTTCCAGCCAGGATGTGATGCTGAGGGAAGGACATGGCCCTACTTGGTTTCAAATACACATCTTGACAACAAAACCTTGTTACGCTCCTCAATGAATACAAAATATTCTGCAGTTTATGGGATTTCATGCTATAATTGCATATATTCATTTAAAATCAAATTTGACTTCCAATTAACTGTATACTCTATTAGAGGTAGATACTGCAGGTGAAGAAGATTCCAGATGCCCAAGTGTCCCCCATCACTGATGGCACGGCAACTCACACATTTCCATTTGCAAAGGACATAGCAAATAGTTGTGAGTAGACCAGTAGTCTTTTTTTATGTTTTAAAGAAAGCAGGATGTTGCTGCTGAGCCCGGAGGAGCCGAAGCTCGCAGCTCGACTGAGCAGGGGATGAGGGGGTCACAAGCGGGCCAGCTTGGGAAGAGAGGTGGGTGGCTGCATTTGGGAGGCTTTTTAAACTGCAACTCATTCCCCTTACATCATTCATTTACAAGTAGCAACAGAGGACGCAAAATGAACAGAGAAACACCAAATTTTGCAAAATAAGTACATTTTAAAATTTGAACCTAGTACAGTTTGCATGTATCGCATGAATCACATGCAGGTGAATGCTATAAAAGATAAAAATACCTGTGCACATACTTTATAAATCCAAGCATTTATATATAATTTATAAAATTTTCATAGCATAAAATAGCTGTGATTCAGAACAGAAATTTTACAGATAAAACTGCATGAATGTCCCAGTCAAACCGTGCCTTTCTTGGGACCAGCTGATTTCATCCCACGGGTTCAACACTCAGCTTGCTGTCAAGTTTTTTCCCAGTTTTGGTCCCGTCCAATGTGATGTGGTCCCTCCACAGGGCTTCAACTCTTCCCTGCAGATGTACATCCTAAAGCGCCCTTAACAGAAGGTGCTTAAAGGTGTTTTAAGGCCTGATGGCAGCACTTCTCTGGTGTGTGGGAGGGAGGGAGACTGACGGGACCCCATGGCTTTGGTGGCCTGAGTCCGAGCGTGCACGTGCCCTGCTGAAAGACATGTTGAAGCAGCTTGCGTGCACATGTAAAGTCCGCACAGCCTGATTTAAAACAGTTTATCCACAGCCTGGGCAAATCTAAAAATGGTCAAAATTTCTCCCTGCATGTCTTCTGGAGACTACCAACCTGGTTTTAAAATCGCACAGCTCTTTCACGTGCACACCTCCTGCTCCTCATACAAAACTGCCAGCTACATTTTTTTAACTTGATTATATTTATCCAAGCGGTCAAACTGATGACAAAGCACCTCCTTTACATTCTTCAGGTTAATTTTTCTTGCAGCCAGGAAGACAAGTGTACATGGTTAAAAAGCTGGCTTTATGTACATTCTGCCAGGGAAAGGCACAGGGGCCATGCTTGAAGCTCCGCGGTCATAGCGTGTTACATTTTTCCAGCCAAGCAGACCACATTCACCGCTGTATTTCTCAACAGCTCATTGGTCCAACAGCAAATACATTTTTTTTTTTAAATAAGCAGCCTGAGTTATAGCAATGACCCACCTATGACCACTCCTCAACTGCTATTCTACAAGTGTATACACAGTATTGCAAGATACATGGAAGACCAACCGTAATGCTGTGCAGCACCAGAAAACGATGGCATCTTATCATTGCCACACGTTGTAGCCACTGGAGTCACCACTCAGCTCCTTCCACAACGCTTTTTAAGGACACTACTTGTCACTGAGCCCTTGCATGATGGGAAGGGCTTTGTCCCATCTCCTAGACAGGGAAGCTAAATCAGAGTTAAACAGTTTGAACACAAGCCTCAACATTGTGGTAGCAACCCTGCTCAGTTGTATGTGGATAAAGGATCTTTTCGTGGAGGCTTTCTTATTACTATTCAAGATGGATTTGCTATAAATCACTTAAAATGTTTTGTGTTGGATTTTTTTTCTTCTGTTTTGCTTTTTTGTTGTTTTTTTTAAAGGATTGCAATGGGTAAAACCATATACACAGAACTAGCCAGGTCTGGCAGTGCCATCAGAAGACACTATGACAAGCGACAAGTACAATAATCATCAGATTTCTTTAGGGAAGTGCACAGCCATACCCAAGTGTGGCTCTCTGATCTCTACTGATGCTGGTTGCTGAAGAAACCTGCCGTCTTGGCCAGCAGGATGCTCCCACCGAAGCCCGACAGTGGGAAGGTGCCAGCACTTGCAAAGCCTCCACCTCCCTCCATCTCCACATCACCTTCCCGTCTTCTGCCACTCTTCCTTCGCCCCAGTCCTCAGGGGATAGCGGGCTGCAGACAGAGCTCTGCACGCCCCAAGGACGGCGCTTTGCTCTTGGCTGGTTGCCTCTTCCCCCACCCCACCAGCTGCTCACTCCCCCATGCCCCAAACACGAGCCATTCCTTGGCTTGCTCTCCTTCTTCAGCAGGAGCAACCCTGTGGCCAGCCAGGCAGTTTTGCAGCCCACGGGGCTGGAGTCCCACAGGCACAGCCACGCTTCCCAGCACCCCCAACCCTACGGCAAATCAGCTGCTGCTGCTGCTCCGGCAGGGATTTTGGCTTTGTACTCTGTGCTTGTCATCTTTAGTCGTCTGGGCCAGGGGTCTCTAATTATGGGACACAGTGGGGTCAGTGATTTCTAACCCAAAGTTATTTGTGTACAGCGATTCCCATGACTATTCCCAATCGGGTATTTTAGGCCAGTGCAGAAAGGCACAAAACACTTTTTGGTCAAGTTACCAGCCTTGATCGACTCATCGCATCTCTGAAATGGTGGTGCCATACATTACTTTGTAAGGAAGGTGCTGCGCTCACATCAATCCTAACAGCTCGTGCAGCAGTGGCACAATCACAGTAGCACTGAAGCCAACTGAGGAGTACGTTATAAACTTGTATGGCACTTCAACTTCCAGTCGTCTTCGGGCTTCCAGGTCGCCAATGGGAAACTTGTACCGATAGCCCAGCATGCCAAGGACCACGCTCTTCATGAGCCGGCGCGTCAGTAGAACAACGAAGATCCCTACAAAGAACCTGGCTAGCACGACCACCACTATTTTACTCGTAATCAGAGGAAATCCAAGCTGAAAATTTTCGCTGGTGCAGGCTGGCGCAGCATACTGGTTGTTTAACCAAAATCCCACAGTTGCTCCAGCTCCTGCTCCTAAGATAGTAGTGGTGTCTCCCCTGGTAGGGCTGTAAAAGTCTAGTTTGGGGTAGTTGTAACATAAGACAAGAGGCACAACTACGGAAAGCAGTGGACAGAAAGGACTAGTTAACAGCAAGTGATCTATCACATCCCATGCAGGATACAAGAGCACGAGCAGCACAGCTGAAATCAGCGCTCCGCCAATCACATCCTGTAAAGAGATCACATTTAAAAGCTTTGTGAGACCAGGAAGGTAAAGCAGATATTCTCAGGTGAAGATAAAAGACCAGTGTCTGCATTCGTGAATGCACAGCAGCAGAGGAACGCCCTGAATTCACAGTGATGGCACTGCCCATGCACAGTGACAACCCAAAGCTTGTGCTAAACAAAACGTGACAATCTGTGAACCCATCCTTAGCCTTGTCCATGTGAGTATATCTATTTACTCGTATTTTTCCCCTGAACAAGTGAGACTCTTCCCCTCACCTGCTTTCATGTTTTAAGGGCACTCTCCACCTACAGCCTCAGTGGAAAAGGCACATGCTCAATTCCATCTCAGGGACGATATTACAGCAAGCTGCCTTCATACAAACCCTTCCCCTCCCATAATCCTACAACTAATTTCATCATATCAGTCAGATTATCGCTTGCTTGCTTTGCATAAATGGGAAGATGCTGTCTTTTGTCAGAGACAAGCACCCAGTCCAGGAACACAGGCTCCAGGGGAGAAAAGCGCACAGCTGTGGGACATGGTGCCATGATCTCTGCCAACTGCGGCGAGAGGTAGGCACCAGCGGGCAAAAATATATCAAGGAGAAATTTGTTGCCCAAGCCTCTGAAAACCAGCTTGTAGTTAAGCGCCCAAGGCAAGCGCATAGTTAAAACCTAATTTATTAACAGAGGCAAATAAGGTGTTTTGAGAACTTGATTGTTGTCAACCGCAAGGCTGGGAAAGGAGACAAGAGCTAACCCCTCACAAAAAGCTCTCTGTATGAGAGCAGCCAGATAAAAAGCAATATAACAAGTTTCCCTGTGCTGCTCTCCCAGCGTCACCCAGGAGGCAGCAGAATTTGTATTCTGACTATGAAATGCCCTGCAAAAGCTCGATTTAATCACAGACAGGAATGTCCTCTTCTCAAGATTGTATCTTTTTCACCAAGTCATGACAGTTGACTACCACCATGCTCGGTCACACTCTAAAATGAATTATTTATGAGAACTTCATTTATAGTTAGGCAGGAATGAGAGGACTTTTTCACAAGAGAAATATTTAATGACTTTCTGGTAAATGCATTACTCCAGTATGGCTGAACTCTCACTGTTTACAACTTCCAGGCAATAGATTCACAGCACATTTGGTTTTAAGCAATTCCCAGAGCCACTTTGCATATTTCTAATACAAATTTCCACTTACATTTATTCCCTCATCCATGACATGAGGATAGCCATGGACATACACAAAGTTGTTCACAGATGTCTAATATGTAAAATATTAGTGTCAATATTTCACAACACCAAAATTTTTAGATGATAACTTTACACGCAAAGGCATGTTTTGGCCTAACAGTAAGTAACTGCAACAACACGGAAGAGCTGGGGGTTGCTCCCAGCACCGATGCTCAGGAAACCCATCACCTCTGTGCACCCCCACTTCCCACCTCACTATCTGCCCACTTCATATGGGAAGGAAAAAGTCCTGACATCTCAACGTCCCCTCCATGTGTGATTAAGGACTGAAATTCAAAAGCTGTGCAACTGCTTTTCTGTTCCAGTTGAAGACATTTAACCAAACATTCCCCTAACAAATGCTTTCCTCAGATTTATGTAGCTGACTCCAGCAGTTCCTGGCTGGGGCACAGACACCCGCTATTTACAAACCTGATTAAAGTTTTCTGAATGTTATTATCCTCCTGCTCAGCCCCGACGCGGTAACATGGCCCCTGTAGTTTTCAGGCAGGACCCAGATAAGCAGCTCTGCTCCCAACCAGCGCCTTATACCAGTGGTCTCCAAAGTGGGTGCGCAAGGCAACCCATCAGGCTGTGGGAAGAAAATACTTTTTGCACCACTATTAAGTAGAATAAAAAATAGATATATGCTTTAAAAGTAGTGTTTATTTCATCCTTATCTTATCCTTTTTTAAAATTTCTCTTTTTCTTTATGTTTTGGAATGTATTTATCAATATAGTAATACATGTATATAATTCATAAATAAATATACATATATTGGGCGTGCATGCTAAAAATTTTTTTACGGATAAGGGTGCATGATCAAAAAAGTTTGGAGTCTAGTGGTTTATACTGTTTTTCCCCCGTCCACCAATATACAGGCTTCTCATTTTGGAGACTCCTTACTAGAAGCTGCTGGAGAGCGCGGGACATTCCCAGCCACAGCCCGTCAGTAGGGACTGCCTTTGGTTCTGGTATGCACGGGTAGAGGTTTGATTTTCTGAACACCCAGAAAAGGCGGGCGAGTTCAAGACCAATGCTTTACGAAGACATTTAGCGGTGCAGAATTAATGATCTCCCCCCTCGCCTGTTAAACTAAGGAGAAGATGGGAAGAGGAGGGATGGCTCTGACTTCTCTGAGAAAAACTGCTTTTCTGGACTCTCCCTACTGCGCACCCAGGAGCGGGACCTTAGCTTTTCCCAGTGGTGAAGCTGCTGTTAGCACTCCCAGGAAGCACATTCTTGCCCGTTTGCCTGTGTAAACAGATTAGCCTCTTGCCAAACCCACAATTATAATGGCATTTTCAAACAAGGGCAGGCACGGATTTTGCTCAAGGTGCAGCACTACCGGCAAAGCTTAAAAACTCCCACTTCCCTGCTGGGATGCTCCAGCTCCCTCAGCACTAACAAGTGCCGTGGCAGTCCTGCACAGGTTCCATCCCTCCCAAAAAGCCCCCCCGCCACCATGCAGCTCGGCCCCACTCCCGCGCAGCACCCCCCTTACCCCCCCAGCAATGAGCATCTGCCTGGGTGCGATGCAAGGGAGGCCTTGCTCCTATCGATTTTAACTAGAAAGCTGTCATTTTGCTTTGCTACCTAAAGAACAGGCCAGTGTCGGGTTTCTAACGCCGCAAGCTCTTCAAGTTATTTTCCTGTGCTACAGGTACATAAAGAAAAACAACTGAGGTAAAAATCCAGTTGCACGTGCCTGGGACACAGGACTGGGGCGCTTCATGATGCTTTCTGCCTGTCACCGAGGACGCACGGCGGCAGTGCAGTCCGTGGATACTGGTACCCCTGCTGCCATTCTTGCGCTGGGCTGTTTTTTTTGTTTCACAACGTCTTAGAGCACAATTTGTTTTAAGACTGCAAAAGCGTGTGTTCTGGCTTTCTGAAGGCAAGCCTGTTCTATGCTCTTCCCATTGAAACTACAGCTGGAGATGTAAACACTCACAAAAGGCCCCCAGAACATCAAACCAGCACCCCGAACACGGTGGCACTCAAGCATTTTCGCCGATGTTTCCAATCAAAGCAGAAATAACACCTTTCCTATTCTGTCTTGTATTGCCTGAATTCCCTTCATGTTTTCATTTACAGTGTGAGACGCTACTCGCTCTCTTAAACAGAAATATCTTATTTGCTTTACACTCCTATAGGTTACTCTGTTTCACCCCACGAGGACTGGAGTGCCACAGCATGTAAAGTGATGCCAATACATTGTCTGTTTATCAGCTTTAAAATATTTAAGATAATTTCAGGATTAATGGTGGTGTTAAAAAACCTGAGATACAGCACAGCAAAGGTGCAAGTGGTATAATCGGCAACAAATGCATCAATACTGAATCGGCATATCTCAGGGAAAAAAAAAAAAAATTACTTTGTTTACAGAAACAACTTTCAGGTTTCTTTTTGGTCATAAAAAGTGACCTTTTGACTTCTCCCTGTACCCTACCCCCCACGCTGGCTGGCACAGGGCATTATTGCTTTTAACTCAGGGCAGCACAAGCGGGGAGCTGCAGTACCAGCAAGGTTGTCACGACATCAGCTGTGGCTCTTGAGTGACCGTCGGCTTCCCCAAGCCCCTGTCGCTGGCTGGAGGCTGGGGAGTATGCATCGCACCAGGAGGAGACCCAGCTCTGCCTCCACAGCGAATGCCAAACCCATTAGCTTGGTGCATTAAGAAATTCCTACAGCTGGCCCTGAAGGGTTAAAAGAAGGCTAAAAGCTTCCCTCCTCCCCCCTGGTTTGGGGGCTGCCCTCAGCTGATGAAGCTCTTCCCAATATGATTTGCAGTGATCTTGCTCACATCTCTTTGGAATACTGGGCACTCGCATGCACACCATCGCTCATCATTTCAAACACGAGATGACTCAGATGCGCTCCAGCAGCGCTGAGACAGAAAAACTTGTTCATCTCACTGAGACAGGGATCAATAATTGGGCCAAAGCTTTAAGATGGGGAGTAAAGGGATATTTTCTAAAATACAATTGTCTGGGGAAAACAGCAAACAACAATAAAAACCCCCCAGTCCTATTTTCTCCAATTGCATTTTGTTCCTTAAAAATAACCTCCATAAAATTACAGATTCTCTGCTTCAAAATGTGTCCAAATTTTGCCCTTTCCCGGCAACTCCAGATTCCCACTTCCCCAGAGCCTCAGACTCCATCATTTAAGACCGAAAAGGAAGGACCCTGCCTTTCCCCTGCTCCTCCACGCACATGGGATATTCTCGTGTTGAGGTGGTGAAGGTGGTTTGTTGTAATTAAATTATCTCTCAGCAGTGCAAGTGTACTGCTTCCACCCCATTCTCTAGCCGGGTGATGCTTTCCTGGTGACAGCCCAGGCAACGGGTGTTTATTCCCTTTTCCCGAAGCACAGCATTCGTTCTGACACGGCTATAACGATGCAGATAGCTCTCACACCAGTTTACTGCCTCTCCAGAAGGTCTTTAATGGTAACATCTCTTCTACTGACATGACTGTGCTTTTTGAGGCTGCTCCTGATCCAAAAGCAACAGCAGCAATGCTGAAATACAGACTGATTTGTAGAGCTGAGGCTACAGAAGACGAGCCCCGGCACCAGAGCTTCAGCTCTGGCTGTAGCAAAGCATGGTACAACCACCTTGCCACTCCTTTTCTGGTTCCTCAAACAGGAAAAATTCAGTTACACTGAGTCGGTGGGTGTATTTTACCTGTTCATTTGCTTTACTAAAATATTATGACTGCTTAATACGTAATTATATCCTGTCAGTATTCATTTTCTATTAAGACCTCAGTTAAGAATTCATTAGATAGAGGCTGTTTCGGCTGGTGGCTTGGCTGAGCGGATGCTGTGCCTCGGCCCCGCAGTATCTCAGGCAGCTCAGGGTGGGAGCCATCCCTCAAAGTGTGGTAAATGTCTCTGAAATGCCCTTCTTCCCCGAAAGAACCTGTCACTGCAGGTGGGACACCAGAACCTGTCACTGCAGGTGGGACAGGCAGTGCCACAGAGAGAGGGAGGTTGCATTTGGGCAGCTGTGATCATCGGTCGCTTCCCCAGCTCCGTCCCCACCATGGCACGCATGAGATGAAGACCCCAGCGAAGTACGTTTGCCCTTTTGAAAGGCAGCATTGCTCACAGTTCAACTAAGGAGCTTTTTTTATTTTAAAGCCCTTTTTTATGTGTCGAAGGCACAAAGGACTTTTTCTTCTCTACCCTAAAATCCACCTAAATTTAGAGGAGTCTCTCATTATGATGGACCAGCAAGGGAAGTATGCGAAGAATTTTTACTCATTGACTTAAGGTCACTAGTCAAGAAAGGGTGTCTCCAGCTTTGATTTAAGACACTGTTTTGATCCGCTAGGCCTGGAAGGGAAGGTCAAGCTATATTTTATACATAACTTTAATCTCATAAGGGGTCCCTTTCTTACAGTCATCAGGTCTCCTTATTAAAAACATAATTATTACTTAGTAAAAAAGTGCAATTATTTATGCATATGCAACCAACCACCAATGCATATCAAACTCCTGTGGGGAAATAGCCGGGAGTTTTTAGCCATAGTTAGGCAGCTGGAGCACCCCTCCGACCATTATGTATAACAGATCAATAATGTTTCCTCCTGTCAGGAAGGAACCAGCTACTGCCTAATCAAAGTTACACTGAAATCTGTTCTTAAAGCAGGGCTGACATCTCTAAACAACTGTGCCCAAAAAGCCTGTCATGTAAAGTCACAGATATTTTATGATGATTTTTGAACGAAGTATTTGTGCATCTCAGTCCTTTAAGAATGAATTTCCTACCAGCTGAAAATGAGAAGCTTGTCATAATATTTTTTTTAAGTGCCACGTCCCTGTATGGTAACACGAGACACGCTGTCCCCCAGTGCCCCAACAGCAGCTCACTCGTCACGTTTTACTCTCTCCTCCACTCTCCGCTGGTCGCCAGCGTGACTCACCCGCCTGCTATTCCTTCCCTGACACTCCCAGGCTAAACCAGCCCCAATATTTCTCACTGACAACAGTGATACTATTGCACAAAAGGCTTAGCTAAGGAGCAGCATCAGTTGCTCAAGTGCGTTCCTCGCAATTAAAATTTCAAAATAGAGAACGACAATTCGGATGCCACACCGACCTCACCCAGTTCCTCAACCCACGCGCACTGCCACTTCCCTTCCCTAATGGTATAAATAATTCCCCTGTGGATTCAAATAGCAATAGCCTGAGGGATTCCCCGAAGAGATTTAGTGGCATGACTCCCGTATTCCTGCAGTGGCACGGCCAAGGCAGGACGCACATCGCTTGGAGAGTGGGAGATGGGAATTGCAGAGCTGGAGGCACAACCGGCACGGGGCGGCGCAGGGCTCCTTACCAGGACCGTGTGCATCCCCGTGTAGAGCCTGCTGAGGCACACCAGCGTCGAAAACACAAACGCTGCTACCAGGCCTAGTTCGAACGGATACTGTGAAAACGGGAAAAAAAATAAATACACACATTACACCGTTATCCATTTTAACATCAGTATATAGCCGAAATAAAACATCCAAGCAGCCAGACTGACATAAGGATCTCGTGTTGGGAAGTGGCTGCTGAGCTGTACTTTCCCAAAGAGATTAATGTGACCCGAGACGAGACCTCACATTGGCCAACATGCAATCCTGCTGGAAGGTCATTTTGTTATCTGTGGTGCCCACTTTTGCAAAGGTCTAGTCTTAGTGTGGGGAAACCAGGGAAATAGATGGCATTTGCAGTTTTTCCCCACAATAACCACCTGCAAAATCCATGTTAGTGCTAAAGACGCTAAGGAAAAAAGGCACAGCATGTTGTACAAGCGATGCCCGAGGTTGAACTGCAGCCTCAGATCACCTGAGGGGAATGCGATAGCCCCAGAGCCCGACCAGAAGCACGATCAATAGTCCTCGAGCAGCGGGCTAGGAGGGGAAAATCAATGTCTGGGCTGAAACCGCAGTCCAGCTATTAGAGCAGTCAGGACTGCTCTTCCCTGTGACACTTAAGGTTTAATAGTTGTGTTATGAAGCTGGTTTTGCTTAATTCCCTCTCTGAGTTGCCTATGAACATGGAAAGAAGTGTTGAAATAAATCAATGTTTAAAAAGGAAAAAACGCCACACATTTGGTAAAGAATAAGTTTAACATATTAGCCCTTAATCCACTCATTCAAACCCTGAAACCGAGTAGGCTGGTGGGCTCCTTTCAGTCCATAAAGGACATTTTTCTGAAAAAAATAAACCAACCCAAAATATAAATAAATGAAATTATTTCACCCGATTTGACACAAAGTCTCCATCTACTGCTGAGAGGCTGACAACTGGCCAGGGTGGCCATAGGTCAGCGCAGAAATGCTTCTGTGGAAATTTTAAGCATAACAACTTGCTTCTGACCCTTTCCCCCTGGCGTTCTCTAGCCCTCGGAATAGAGAGCTCAGACCCGGATGCAGATGTCACTCCCAGTTCATAAAACGCTGTTTCTTCCTCACTTCTCTAAGCCTTCGGAGGATTTACGCCCACTTTATTCCCCCCTCAGCAGGAGTCTGGGAGCTAGTCCAGATTGGTAATTGATGACTAGGGCAGCTTTAGAAGATAGCAGCATAATGTACTGGTAGATTTTTCCTTCTTAATAGAGGCAATTAAATAGTTTAATTATTTTACAGCAGCTTTATTGTTTCATGGCAGTTTCCAAGAAGTACGAGACAGCCCATGAAGAGCTGTGTGTCCTACTGGTAGCTTATCGATCGAGGAGGAGGAGAAAGTGCTGCTGGCCAGGTCTTTTTGGCAGATCTAGCACATGGGATGGATCTGGCCTTCCAGGGCTGACAAATATCCCATCTTATGGCTCCTCCTCCCCAACCCCATGCCAAGCTGCTCCGACCAGTTACCATACAATTTCCAGGGAGGAGTCCAGCAGCATACCGTCAGGCACCACTGACCTGCTCACTCATCCCAGCACTGGGGGCAGGAGCAAAGCCCGCTGCTTCACAGCAGGGACCAGATGAGTCTGGAAGTTAAATTAATTCAGAGATCTCGGTGTAATTCAGAGATCTCTGTTTCTATGAGTTACAGCCCCAGGACACAGCACCTTTCATCAAATTGGTGGCCACCTTTTGTCCCTGCACACACGCTGGCACCACGGGGAGGACACCCAGGGATGCTGTGACAGCGAGACCCCCGGCCATACTGCAAGCCTACTTGGTTACATGGGTTTATCTTTGAAATACACTTGAGAGGGCTGAGAAACACGCTTAAATACAATGCAGCCAGGAAGTTGTTATTGCTGGAGTACAGGAAACTCATGTTTGGATTCATAAAATGAAACAAAAATAATCATCATGGAGAAATGAGTTTCCAGGAAATGAACCTTTTAGAAAGATAAAAGGCTGAAGGTGTGGGGAAAATAATGATGAGATGTCCCCAAGCAGCCTACAGCTCCAGTGCAATGAAACGGCTGTTGCTTCTCCGACAAACAGGCTCTCAAACTGTGGTGTGGTGTCTAACACAGGTTAGAGCCAAGGGATTTCCAAGGATGCTTTTCCTGCATCATACAAAAATGAGGCGACACAGAGCTCTTTTGGTTTCCCTGGGAGCCGGCATTTTGCCATGTGCAGCTTTGGCTTGGCAGGCATGGGGCGAGCACAAAATGCTGATGCCGGGCATCTTCCGCAGCAGCACCACAGCTCCCTCCACGGTCACCCCGCATGCAAAAACACAGCGAACCCACCAAACCACAGCAGGCTGTGAGCGGGGTTCGTGCTAAAGAAAAGAGATTACCGCTAGATTTCTTCTTGTGTCTATTATCAGCCGGCTACGGGTAACAACAGGGAAAAATACACATTGTGAAAAGAAATACAGAGCTCCTCTGGAAGTGGCAACAGCTTTGGATTTGCTAATTTTCTGTAGCTTGCTGGAAGCAGACACATGGGTTTTTTTATTATTTTATTTTTTTTCTTTTATCTTTTTGTACCCCCTACCTTGTACTGGTTCATGGTCGCAATGAGAAAGGAGAAGGAGATGGCAGTGGCTGCCATGGCATGGGTGGAAGGCATTCCGTACTCTGCATCCGTCCTCATTTCCAGCTTGACGACAGGAGGCGAGAGGGGCCGAGGCCACTTCAGGATGTCCTTGGAGACCTGGCCTATGTACATCACTATCTGGGGAGAAGAAAGGCCACAGGGCTGTCAGTCAGCACGGGCAACCCCCACTCAGCCCTCCCGAGAACCACCTCTATTTCTGTGCTTTTTCCTGCAAAACCCACCACCCTAAGCGCAGAATTTATCCCCTGAATTATTAAAGGGGTTTCCATTATCCTGGTGAGCAAAGGAAGAGGCGGTTTTACTGCACCATGTTGCAACCTGATCACAAGTGGGACCAAAGGAGGGTTTGCTGACGAGATGCAGCAATACAGGATGGTATGAGACAGACAGCTGCCTCCCACCCCACACTAGAGAAGTTTAAGTTTCCTCCCTATCCCTTACAACCCCTCTCCTGCAAAGCAAACAGGTATAAGAGAAATTTTTCTGCCGCCACCTTCAAATCACCACCTTGGCCAGCCGCATCCCTCCCAGCTCTGCACAGTAGCTCTCCGAGGGCAGCACCAGCTCTCCCATTCCCAGCAGCTCCCACTCCACCCACCGCACAACGTGCTGCAGGAACCCCGCTGGGACGCACCACCCGTGTGGTTATTAAATAATAACCTCAGCCTCCTTGGGGAGGCAGCAGAGAGAAAACTGGACGAGGAACACGAAGTACCAGTTCTCCTGCGTAACCCCCTAACAAGAAAAGGCTTTTGTGCCCTGCTTGGGACACCAGAGGTTTAAGTGAGGGCTCCATTAATTAGCTAGTGAGCACTGCAATGCACTGATTTTATGGGGAAACACTAGATTCTCAGGTCACTGCAAGCAGTAGCAGTGGGAAGCAGAGGCAAGAGGTAAGGCTGGTCAGCATCCCCGAGAGGTGCAGCCCATCCAGCAGTGTCCAGGGCACCCGCTGTGCTGACATCCTCTGCTCCTTGGCACCCCCTTCCCAAAGGCAACAGGCTCTCAGCATCCACAGCGAGAAGGATGTGAACAAAAGTCACCCAGGCCGTCCCTGAAGGATGCTTTCTTTTGGCTCCATCCTTCCTTTGGACAGTGCAGCGAGACATATGCAAAGCAAGCTCTACAAAACAAAGCAAACCTTTTTTCTTTTTTTTTTAAAAATACAAAAATCAGGTTAACTGATGTCTGCCATGAAGCTCAGTTGCTGTGCAAGATGGCTCACTGTTCCGCTTCTCATGCTTCCACTAGCAAAGGAGAGGTCTTAAAATAACACCCATCCCCATGCTGGTGTTAGCCATATGCCAGAACAGCAACACGATCACCCGCTGCCACAGTCGTCACCAGCCACATTGCATCCCTCTGTCTCCCACCAGCCATTTAAAAAATGGCTTTACATTAAAAGAAAGACATCAGGATTCAGGATTCACAAATCAGGACCAGGAAAAAGCCAAAACGTCACGTTCCTTCATCCCCCTCTCTACAGCAAAGGGCATGCCGCGGGCAGCACTAGGCTTACAGCCAGCACCAGAGCCTGGAAAAGTGACTGCTGCTGCCTTTGCATCCTTTATCCCTCATCACATGAATCATGTCACCACCTTACTATCAGCACCACCTGCAGCACACCTGGCTGCTCCTACTTCACCCTGATATATGGGGCATAGGGCAGTCAGCAAATACCCTGCTCAGACTGTTCACACTTAACAAAGGCTCAAGGAACAAGAGCCTTAAAGAAACCACTGTGTGGGTTTATTTGGTTAATGCCACCAGTTTCCAAATGGATACAGGCACATCTTTGGAAGTTAATTAAATTCTGGGGTTAAAAGCAGAATTACTCTCTCCAACAGAACGTAAAACATTGAGGCTACCATTCGTGATACCATCTGAGAGGCAAGGTAGGACAAGCCAGTTTATCAGCAGTCCTCTATAATAATGACTTCCACTTGTAAAAGTATTATTAGCACTAGTACGTAAGAGTATTACGGAAAGGGAAATGAGTCATCTTTGAAATGAAGGCTACGCTAGGACTACTCTGATGGTGAAAAACAGGCTGAACGCTGAAGGTGGTATGGGTAAGCAAGAATACCAGGCATCCTCACAACACCTTCCTTCCTGGCATTCCAGATTAAATTCTAACCTTTGTATTTTTTAAAAACTCATATTGTATAGACACATACAGTAACAAGAGATGAGTCAACCTCCATAAAATATGAAGGGGAATCCAGAATACATTCAGACCAAGCACTGCCCTCTGAAGCACCAACCTTTGCCTTTAGCTTATCTGGGTGCTGCGCACGTGGTTTTACATGCAACGTCCTAGATTATTTGGCAGAAGCAGCAGTTGTGGGTGCGGCAAAACATCCCCCTGAGCCAAACTGGCAGGCTTCCCCAAGAAGGTGAAAGATGACAAGTGCACCATGGCTAAAAGCCACCCAGCAAAGGTGCTGCTCTGGTTCGCCCGCCTCCCATGCACGGCTCACAAGCGGCTGGAGGAGCACAGGGCTGCCCAGGCTCCGCACGGGCTCTTCAGCTCACACCACAGCAAATCAAGCAGCCCAGCGCTCCTGCCAGATCTGCCTGTGGTGGGCAGAGGGGTGCCCGCCCCAGGGACACGGCCCCGCAGCACGGAGCGGGACATGCAGAGCACCAGCCGGGACCTACGCATCTCTCCCCAGTGCAGAGCATCAGCCAGTCCTGCCAGGGACCATCGCACGGCTGGCGACTGAGGGCAACACCCCCGCGAGTGTACCAGGCACAAACTCCCAGAGCTCAGGCACAAATAGTGGAAAAAATACCAAGTAGGAGCCACCACAGATGCAGTCACTATGTGAGAAGTGTTTTGCAGAAACACACAGCATTATGTTTCACTGCAGGATATATCTGACTTGCACTCTACTGCGGCTCTCATCTTCTGAGGATGGTAGGTATGTCTTGGTTAAGTGGCATTTTCTCTCTAATTTTCATTTCATTATTTCCTGACCTTATTTCTCTGTCATTTTGGATTTACTCTCTAACAGTCCCAGGAAAGAAAGCAAGCAGCCTGAAAGTTTTGGCCTGTTATCAGCTTTTTTCAACCTAGCAGATGAGAAAACCCCTGTAATAAACATTGTGAACCATAAGCACTGAAGCACTGGAAAGGAGAAGGGAGATGGAGAGATGAGCATGGGGGACAGGCTAAAGATCACAGAGCTAAGCCTCACCTACACTTGACTTGAATTACCTATTTGTGCAATGCCAAAAATCTTCGATGGCCCTGGAATAAATTTAGCATGGGCAGAAATTACCCCAAGTCCAGACCAGAAAGTAGCTTAGGATTGCTTAGGTCCACAGGACTGGGTAATTTTGCCGTGATCTCCAGCCTACCCTAGGTAAGCCAAACAGCACATTCGTGATGGCTTTGGACAGACAGACAGAGGAGGGCAGGTTAAGGCTTGACCCAGGAGCATGTCACCTTGTAGCAGCTGATCGGCAGCAAGTTTCCACATTTCAGAGTCTAAAGCAGGATGATCCCTCAAAGCCTGCGGTGCTGGGCTTCATCCAGCTCCCCTTTCTTCACATGGGCTGGGAAGATTTAGGGAGGAAGGAGGGGCTAGACTCAAACCATACACACCTAAGATTTAAATAAAACACGTTCCAAAAGTCGTTACATGCTTGTAGACTTTTCCACCCGACCAGTCTCCAGGCCCAAAGCTGAACGTTGGAGAGAAGGAGGAACAGGCCCTTGAACACTGAGTGAGCAGACACCATTTGCTGTCTCGTAGGCATGGCAAAGAAAGGAAACCTTGAAGCAGATAATTTCTTCATGTTGTATTGTTCTGTTTGCTTCTTTCCTACATCGCTGACATTTTTTGCCTACCTAGAGTGCTACATTACAGCTCTTGATGCTATTCTTCTGTGTTTTGTTTCTAGCACAGGCTCTCTTCCACTCCGAGTGACGCAGATCAACTGAATTTTCTGCAGTTCTGGTGGAAAATGGTTTGCAGACGCCTTCCACAGAAATAATTTTAATTTGCATATTAATAAGTACCTCTGTCTCTGCATGGGGAATTTGTCTGAACCTGGAGACTTTTCCATTACCGAAGCAACAAAATCAAAGCCATGATGGATTGTGTAGGACACAATTAGCTGGAGAAGATAACTGCACAGAAATGCATGGGAATTTAGTTGAGATTTCACAGAAGTTGATGGGATGGGCATGGCTAATTCCCTTTACTCTGAAAGCTGACGGCAGCAACTCTAACTACCACGTACCTCAGACTGTTCAAACTTTCCAAAATGAAACTTAACTGTTTTGCACCTGAGTTACGTAGGTGTGTTGGCAAACGAGGGGGCTGCTCGGGCTGGCGGGGAGGGAGGGGAGCCGGAGTTCAAGGATCAGAAAGGGAAAAGCACCACAGGTCAGCACCTCAGCCTTCCTGGGTCACTGGACACACCAAGCGGGGCCCAAAACTGGGCAGAGCAAAGCAATGCTCTTTGGCATCAGACAGGTCCATACAGGGAGCCCTCGCCCCCCCCAGACCCTCACCTCAGTTTCCCATGGGAGCACCCTGTTAGGGGAGACAAAGGGACTCTGCTCTACCTCTGTATTTGCGAGTCCTAGAAGCTACGGTTGTGACGAATGCCACGATGCGAGTCCTTACTAAAGAGGTGATGGCAAAAGCAAGGTGGACCATGGCACGGGAGCAGAGGTGCGGTGGAGGGGTCAGCGACAACCATGCACATGCATAACACAGGGAAATGCTGCTTTCCCTTCCGTATTGAGGTGTGCACACACGAAAAAATTGCTGACATACCACTGCCACAGTGGGGACCCTCGGGAAGTTATGCCAGCTCCCTAATATTTGCAACATCATTTGACGGTGACACAGCAGCACCAGCTGGAGATGTAGGAAACAAAACACATCCTCCCAGCCCCTCATTCCAAAGCCACAGGGGCACAGCCCATCACTGCAGGGCTGTCGCCACCTTGCCTCCCTGCCCCGGGAGCTCCCGGCTGTGTGCTGCTCTGCTGCGGGCTGCACAGCTCCCGCATCCCTGCCACTGCTCTGCCTCGGCGAAACGCAAACTGGGTGCTTCATTTATGCAGCTGAATCTGTGAGCTGCATTCGCAGGCAGAGGAGAGCCCAGGGCTAGGCGAGGCAGGCTTTTCCTACCGAGGGCTCCAACCCTGTACTGCAAGGGAATGTATTACCCACATCTTGTTCTGCTCCGCGGTGAAGCAGTAAGCAGCCTGGCTTACTGAGCCATGCTTGAAATCTAGGGTACGGCTACCCTAATCTGTTCAGAGTTGAACCAGCCTCTACTGTTTCTGCACTGCCAGGTGCTACCGCATCAGCTCGGCACGCTGCAGTCGTGCTGGGAATGCAATGCAGCACAGGCTGTGCCGAAGCTGCCATCCCTCCCGGGGGTCCCAGATTTATAACCGCACAGGCTAAAGATGTGGGCCGAGGCAGCAAGCCTGACACACGGGGGCATTTTTCTAACCCCAAGCCCACAACACCATTATTCAGTTTGGGATTTTCTGAATTTCCAGTGCTATGCAGATGACTCTGAAGCCTTCAGAATTAAATCCTTACAACAAATGCAAGAAGCATTTAAAAATTACTTGGGTAAAGAGTTCTTACTTGTTGTACACACTTGTTCCCCTCTCAAAGGGTTTTTCTGTAATGCTGTAAGCAACTTAAAAACAAGACTTTCCCCAAACTCTGCTGCCTACCACACTGCTGGGGTGGCCTGGGCTGCACGAGGGGAACAGCAATCCTTCAGAGCCAATGCATCAGGCCAAGGAAAGGCAAAGCTTTATTGCCACTATGGGTCAACAGCGTTATATTTTACTACACAAATGTAATTAGCGATTGCTAGCAGCAAAACAGCCTTTTTCTGAGGTTTCCTCTGACTTTGCTCTGAGACATACATACGGTCCATCTCAAAAAATACACCCTCGCCTGGGGCTTTGTACTGGGGTAAACAAGAGGAATCTATTTTTGTGTTTTGACAGATCTTGCTTTAGTGAACAATGACAAATCAAACTTGAGGCATTGGCACCCACATAGGTCCAGGTGCCAACACATTTGTCCTGACATCTGTGGGGGTTCCCTCTGGGGTGAGGGGCTGTTCCCCTCTCTGTGGGCATCAGAGTCCCATGAAGTGACCTGGCTCCTTGACATTCGCATAACTCTGGTATTGCTTCAATAATTTCAGAAGTGGTTTTGCTCACCTGCAGGCGTTACCTGGCATTTTCAATGGTTTTCCCTCACTACTCCTGCAATCGCTGTGGGCAGTACCTCTGTGGCAGGAACCAAGAGAGCTGTGCCTATTTACCACCGCAGCGCAGACACGTATGAAGGCACATAGACAAACGCAGCCGAGCCAGCTCCGTACGCAGAGGCACGGGACCTCAAGGCACAGTTTCCCCTTTGGAACATTGACATGGCAGCTGCCCAGACCCTGAATCCAGCAGGTTTTAGGAAACAGGCCCAGTGCTGCAGGTGTGCTGTGCGTGGCACATCCTCCTCACGCGCCAGCCATCCCTCCTCTGCCGCAGCCTCCGCACAGGGACGGATACACCCAGCCGTCCCACAGGCCTCTGAAGGTCGGGAGGAGCAATTCTTTTTGCACTCTGTAATATTTCAGCTAACGAAGATGAACCAGAACATATTTATTTTCAACTTCTGATTTTGCAGCTCTCCCATCTGCGCTATTGATCTACTAAAAGGACAAGATGAAATTCTGGAGAAGACGTGGGGTCAAATAGCATTGGCGACTTCTTCCCCGAGACTGTGGCAGCCTGACTTTGAATCTGCTGGTCTGGCTCCAAAACAGAAACTCTATAACCTGGCTTTAGAAACCCTGCCCTGCAATAGTATTTGTCATCTTCCCAGAAAGGAAATTTACAGTTTGAAAATGATGTTGCTTTTGTTTTTATCATAATCTCTGTGTGCTGATAGGAGTGAGAGAGCACATCAGGAACACTGGGAAGAGGGGAAAAAATAAGGATGCACTATTAATAAACTGGCATTCGCAGAAGATTAGTCAAGCAGCACAGACTGTATTCTGAAAGTGCCAGCTATTTTTCGTGGTTGTCAAGGCAGGTGTGACTTCGACTTACCATACAGAAATTAAACCAAGCATCCAGTCTGCACTGTTCACAGCTTCTATTCTCAGCATCCCCCAAATACAGCTTAAGTGAACAGGTAACGCCGCAACAGATAACAGCTGTGACTGTGCCCCTCGAGCATCACTTGGTTCACAGTGAAAGAGGAGCAGAGCGAGGAAGAGTATGTTCTTAAGGAGATGCTCCTCCTTAAGCCCAAGTCAATGCCAAGAACTAAGGTTTGGCTTCAGGGAAATAACCATGAAAGTCACTGAGCAGCACTGCTGGCCTTTTGTCCTGGTGGCAGCCTGGGCGGAGGAGGCCCCGCAGAGCCCCAGGCATCCCCAGCCTGGGGGCCCTAAGCCACCCTCGGATCACATCCCGCTCCCCATCCCCTCCCCAAGCCACCTGGATGCTGCCCACAGGCAGAGATGCCAACAGCGACCGTGAGGCTGGGCACCTCCTTGAGGCACACGCACCTTACAGGAGAGGGCAGCTGGCTAGGGGAGCTCGAGGATCTGCCATCTCCAGCGTGGTTATTGTTTTCCAGAAAACATATCGATCTTGTGCTAGCTGCGCAGGACTTTTACATGACATTTGTCAAGGATTTGGTCAGGTGCAACGGGACGTTCAAGGTTGCATTGAGCTGGTGGGATGCTCAGACACTTACTCAAGTTGTCCTGGCCATGAGGTGAGCAGCACATCCATGAGGCAGGTCTCCAGCCCACCGCAAGCAGTGCCGCGCTCAGCAGCGAGCGGCAGCACAGCGTGCGTGTCATGGCCAGGGGCAGCAGGAGGAGGGAAGAGACAGCACAGACAGCTTCTTGAAAAAATATATGTATAGGAGGGAGGACTTTGCCTCTTTCAAGTGAGGCTTCAGAAAAAAAAAAAAAAAAAACAACAAACCAGAACAACATGATCAAGAGAGCCTTATGCCTCCAGAAGTATAACTGACCAACGCCCTAGGACGTTCACTCTGTCTTTAAAAGAAGTCTTCAGACAAAAACTGTAAGATAGCTGGCTATCTTGTGATGGGTCTAAATAAGAGGAATTTGGGTCCACAGCCTCCTGGTAGCAGGAAAAACTACTGTTACATTGATCTGGTTTATCATCTAACACCTAAAACTGAGAAACTCTTACAACTTGTAGTTCCACTGAAATACAAAAGGTTTCCGATTTAAACTTCACCTTAAATTATTCTGACTGAAATTTAGCAGTTTTGAACTGACATCAGATACACAGTGTTTACCTTAATTCAGCGTCTCAGTTATGAAACCTTCACTGGCACTTTTTATTCAAGGGTACAGTACGGCTACCAGCACATACAAAATTCTCTCTCAATAAACACTTTATCATCTTGCACATGGGATTTTCTCTTATGGACCATTTATTTTTGTATTCTGGCATTTTGTAGTTACTTACATGCCTGAATACAGTCTTACATGTTCTTATGCGGCGTAATATATGGCACTTTAAAGAGTTTGACTTCCCAGTGACTATGTTTATCAGCTCTTCCAGGCTTGTTTTGGTGAAATGTTGCAAAAGCACAAAAACTAACACACACACAAGAATCACTAAACCCAGAGGCTGCTGCAAAGTGCATTTTCAAAGCAGCATCCAGGGATTCAATTGCCACACATAATGATCACAGGTAAATTCCTGCTGGTTATTAAACTCCTGCTTACTCCGAGAGCCAGAGTTCAGGGCTCATCGTTCCCAAGTAACTAAATGCTGACAGCCTTTGGAAAACTGTTCCTCTGAAAAGCAAGACAGGAAACTCAATTGCCATGGATGCAGACCCAGGACCTTCTCAGGTGCTGTGCCCAGCACCGCTCGGGCCCCAGCCGGGGGAGCCCGGAGGGGCACGCGCATCCCGGCAGGCGCCCGCCTGGCACCGCCAGCCACCCAAACTCTGCCTTCCTTTGGAGATGCCGCCTTCACCTGAGTCAGCAGCTTATCGCTGTCACACGCTGCCAGCTTCCACACCTGCCCCAAAGTCCACGCTGGCCAGTTCTTATTTATATTGTACAAATTAAAGTTATTTAGACTTAAAAGAGGTGTGGGTACATTTTATGTCCACACACCCTGAAAAAAAAAAAAAAAAAAAAAGGCAAAAAAAAATTTCCAAGCATGCTGAACACCAAGCAGAAACTGTTAACTATTTTTTTCCCAGGCTGAAATTCCACACCAAAATAAAGCTTTCAACTCCAAAGGGGTGCAGAGATTAAAAAACCAAACTGAACTTTCACCTGCCAAGCTGAGATGTGCAGTAAATTTAAAGTACATTTAGGGGCTGGTTCATGTGAAGTTGTTTTTCACCTCTGCACTTCCTGGTTGAAGTAGCGAGAGTCACAGGCATCGAAGCCTTGGCTGTGCGGATTCAAGAGCGTTACTTCAAAGAGCTGAAGGGAAGTGAAGACACCAGAGTACCTTTAGCACTGACCCAGCACTTTGACTGGAGGTTTCAGGCTGTTATTTCACTTGCCTATCCATAAAGGGAAAGGCAAAGCCTACATATATACTGTGAATCCTTGGAGGAAAGGCACCAGGGAAGCACAACGTGCTGCTTTAAGCTCCCAAAGCACCTGGAGGTGGCCGAAGCCACCATTTCCCAGAGCCATCTGGCTAAACAGAAAGCTATGAGCGGCCGGTTTTGGGGACCCAGGACTGGAGAAGATTATCCCAGGGCACTGAGTCTACTCCTCTGCTGCTGCTGAAATAAACTTTGTAATTTTTCTTACTGCCCTTCGCCCTTCTAGAGCTATTTCACACCCTTTAGTGTCAGCTTAGCTTATTTGCAACTGTCTTATGCACGTTTCTCCTCATGACTGTACTTTTATTTTAAGAAGCTCCTTCCTTCCCCTGGTGTTTACAGCCAGCCCCATTCTCTCTTCAACTTCATTTTGGTAGGGACTTATCTAAGCTTTCAGTCTCTGCTCAGAAAATAGCCTGTTCCCTAATCATCCCTGGCCCTGCTCCAGTTTGAATTTCTCTCTCTCAAATGTGGGAGACTGACTCTACATAAACTATGACAGATAAGATGGCAGGAAGGCCTCATAAACAGCATTAATACTGCTTTAATTTTTAAGAGAAGAAACTCCCCTGATTCATCCTGGGACCCCAACTCTGCCATTTCCAACTTGCAGCAGAAGCTCACAGGTTTAAGTCCCCAACAGCACAAAATGAAGTACCGTGCTCAGTACTTCTGTTTCTCCACCGCTCAAGGGTGAGCCCACTTCTCCCACGCGGTGGCCTAACCCCCTTCGTCACAACCATCCCTGCTGACCGTGTTTTACCAGCACGCGTTCCCAACGTACCCGTGTGCTTTGCACCAGGCTCACAAAAAGGTCATTGCTGGTCCACCATCTCTCTCCCTACTGACGAGCTTCACTGACAACCTCTCCTCATCCCAAACAGTGTTGAGAGGGAACTACTACCACCTTCTCCTTAGGGCTCTCCATTCGATACCAACTCCTTTCCCCAGTTGGATAACAGCTTTCTGCAGACCGTGCCTGGGTGCTGCGCTTGCCCTTAGTGCTGTTCCCAGCCTTCTACCGGCAGCTGTTGTCAGAGACTATCGGGCGACCTGGATTTTTACTTTTATTAACATGGCTGTTCTCAGCCTCACATCGTCATCCATGCAGAAACAGAAGCATTTCTTTAAAACTCTGAATTGCAGATAGCCTGCAGATCTGCATTCTTGCTCACCACAGTGTCACCAGACAGGTGTCCTTCCAGCGCTACCGCCAAAAACCTTCCAGTAAGTTAAAAGTGCAGCTCTGTCACATTGAACACCTTGGCATCTCCCATGCAGCTAAGCTGATTCTGCTGTTGTGTACATGACCAAGGTGTCCAAGACAGACTGACAGCACTTACAGCACCATGACTGCCGATTCCTGTTCACAGCCTGCTCGCCAGCAAATAAGCCACCCAGCTGAGCTTGCCATAACATTAACACATAGGCTGCACAGACATTTTTAGCCATTTCACAATTACATATAATTAAAATGTTTTTGACTACAGATTGTCTCAAGTCTGTGTATTTAAAACAGCTTCTCCTTTTCAGTATAAAATGCAACTCCAGAACTCCCTAAGTCAAAAAAAAAATATTAATAATCATAACATCACATGCGTGAATGCTCTAATTAAACCAGTCTAGATCTGGCCAGTACTCAGATGGACTCCTTGCAAGGTAAAGACAAGGCAAGTCTGCAGAGACGTGCGAGGAGCTCTAAAGAGTCATTTTTTGAGCAATATGCAAACCCAGAAGGCAGTGACTACCAATTATCATCTTCTGTGGCACGTTTCCAGAAGCAGTAGGTGTACTCCTGGTCAAAACCCAACTCTAATTATACAGTGTCCACCTACTTCTAAATTTCATCTGCAAGTTATTTTTCATGTTCTCTTTATAAAATGTATTGACTAGGGTTACTGGCACAGAACAACTGATGCCTTCTGTCCAAAACCGGGTGCATTTGAAGTGTATGACCTAATTCAGACTGTTTGTAATTATTTCTTATCATATTATACGCACAAAAGACAGAATATTACTAACCAGAAATTGACTAAGACAAGGAGAAGCTTCACTGCAAAGAAACAAAGCTAGATATCACATTCAAGTTTTTACCAAGCTTCAATTTCTTAGATCAATGTAGATTGACAGCTAAACCTCCAGGGTCTGCCATCTGCCAGTGATGCTTCCTACCTCCCTTCTTTGTTCTAAAACGGTCTCATTTGGGCCACAAAGATCTGATCGATACCATGATGAGCAATGGCAGCAACAAAACAGCAGCCATTCCCAGACTGAAGTGCCTGGTTATCTACTGGTTTTCAGCACCAGAATGGAAATACATTATTCTAGATACCCCAAACCGTGTTTGTGAAGGCTGAAGCAATGCTGAAGCCAGTTAATTTGAGAATGCTCTGGTGTTAACAAAAATCAATGTTTTTAAGTCTTAGCCTTCAACAGAGAATCTGACTTTTTTTTCCCCTCAAGTGACTGCAGAAGCACCCTGCTTATTCCGCTGTAGCCTGCAATCCCCTTCCTATTAGATTTATACTGATTTCATCTGAGCCAGAACTATATGAACAGGTTATGCAGAAGAAATTGAGGTAAGAGAAAGATTTCCTAAAATGATAAAGAAAGATCCTTAAAATACCACGATACGTTGGGAAGTAAGTGTTTTCCCAACTGTTCTGTGCAAACCCTATCAAAAGCAGCTCAATCGGTTATCGGGCTGAAAAAAATAAGTCAGCGCCAGACTTAATGGAGATGAATGGACACCCTGCGTCAGCTAATGCCTCTCGCCCCCTCTCTCCGTGTTGCAATGCCTCTGCTTCATGAACACGAGTTACACATACAAACAAAGTTGGCTTTTTTTGTTTGAAGGGATTTTGTTTGTTTGAAGGGTTATTCTTACTCTTAAGTATTTATTTGCTACAGTTACAGAATTAATGAGTACATGTTTAAGTAAGTTGTAGAAATACTTACAGACCAAATAATTATCATCCTTCTAGACACAGAGTGATCTATGTTCCAGTAGGTAAATGGAAGGAAGGTGATATAAAAAATCTCTTCACCCAAAGCAGCTGAAAACTTGAACAAGTAGTAGTAGAAGTAGTTCTTCACAATATACTTCTGCGTGCAACCCTGGAAATGAGAGGATTTTAGAAAGTTTTAGTGAATTAGCAAATTATATCAAACATTTAAGATATTTTAACTGTTACAGTTCCCAGCCCTTAAACCAAATAATTAGTTGGAACAAGTGTCAAGAAATTAAGTTCAATTTTTATAATAAAATGAAGACTATAGCAATAGCTCAATTACGTTTCCTGCAGATCAGAAATCTATTCAAACTAATTAAGGGTAGCAGTCACACTGACAAAGATTTTCAAGAGATCGGATCAGTCTTTCCTCCAGGGAAATCAAGTATATTTAGGAAAGGGTACCAATGTATTAATTCTGAAGTTTCCACACCCGTAGATAAAAAGAGGCACCGTTGCTTTCTCTGTGTTTTGAGATGAAAAAAAGTAAACTGCAATTACTGAACCATTTCATTTAAAAATTGCCTCACTATAGCAGGCAAATTTTACCCTGCTAGTCCCTGAAATTTGCTGTTGGGTGCCACTGGTAACAGCATCCCCTGTGCTGCCCTCAACACTGGGCTCTTCCGTGGGCTTCCGTCCTCGCGGTTCCCCCACGGCGGGATGTTCCTCGGACTGCCCCGCGCCGAGATGCCATGGCTGTAACCTACAGCCCTTACATGTGAGTTGGCTCAGTAATCACAGCTGCATGAGCTGATCCAGGGAAACAAGGCTGCAAGCAGGCAGAGAGAAGAGCTGCCCCTGTCACCACCAAATTTTCACTCCAGTATCTTTAATTAACAACAATCAGGTTGTCTCTTTAAACATTACCAGCAGACACATGGCAAACAGTATCAGATGACACTGTTTAGATCTTTATTAATTTTATTAAGCTACAGATTTCACTGCTCTCTGGATTTGGCAGCTAGATGATTTCATCAGATGTACCCCACCCAACATACTCGTTTTCTCTCCTCTAAAAGGCTGCACCCAGCCCACCGGAGCTGGGAACCCACACAAGAGCATATATTATCAAGGCTATGACTTTGGTCACTCGTGGTGAGGTTTGCTGTTGCTGCCATTTGGGACTATTACACCACTAAGAAACCTTGCACCCTGTTAGCAGGAGCAATATGCAAGCGAATCACATTTTACATAAACACCT
Source organism: Balaeniceps rex (assembly GCA_013401315.1). Lineage (NCBI taxonomy): Eukaryota > Metazoa > Chordata > Aves > Pelecaniformes > Balaenicipitidae > Balaeniceps > Balaeniceps rex. Next base: position 36,898 of record VYZW01046498.1, read on the forward strand.
GTACACTTCAGAAAAAGGTAGATAAATATGAAGAGGATTTTTGATTTGGAGGCAGGAGCAAGGAAGCCAATTTAATCTCTGTCCATCTCCCCAAGAAGAAAAAAAATAAAATATGGAAGTTGGCTGTGTAAATATGAGATGAAAGAACTTCCTAAAGATGAGAGCTGAGAAGGGATCATGAAGGTTTCAGCATAGACACGCTAAGTTAAGATGTAGCTTTGACATAAGCTCCTAAAACTCTTCTAAGAGGAAAACTATTATGCTTGGACTTGACTGTGTAACTAATCTACCAGAGACAAATTCTCATCCTACGTGCTAGTGAGAAAATGTAAAAATCAACTAAGCAGTCTAGACATGCAACTGTGACTCATTGTAGAAGCCATTAGAAGTTCCAGTCCCTTAATCTGCTTTCAGTACGGAGATGAGGCAAACTGCATGTAGACAACAAAAGCAAGATGGGAAGAAGTTGCATCCATTCACCTATCACAAAAAAAAAAAAAAACAACCAAACAAAAAACTTATTTAAGTTGATTTTTGCATGAATAAACAAAAAAGATGAGTCAACGCTTTTGAAACACTGGGGTCACAGCTGCGTTCCCCCATGTATCAGTAACAGAGGTCACAGAGAGTTACTGGCATCCCTCTGAGATAATTCGGCAGTATGCTATGGTTGGCTGAATGACAGAGCAATCAGTCTAAGTGTCTCAAGTCTCACAAGCCACTTAGAAAACACCCCCAGCGCAATTAGCAACTCTGATGCTTCTGTCTGAGATCCTGAAACCGTATTTGGCCATACTTACATTGCCTCAAAGAAAGCTCTCTTCTGGCGTTACTAATTCCTCAATTAAGCATCAATCTCCAATGTATTAGGAATTATGTGCTCGTGTGCTTTAGATCAAAGATGATGCAACATATCCCTAAGGTAACTCTTTTATACTTGGACTCGTGGTATGAGGGATAAAACTTTCTAATTCCAGTAATCTGTTTTGTGGGGAAAAAAAAATAATTTTTCAGGTTCTACAAGAAATCTGGAGTTAAAAAATATTTCCAGGCAGAAGGCAGGGCCAAGTCTTTCCATGTGATTTTTAAAACCTTTCTTTTTCTTCCTTCTTTTCTTTTTCTATCAGAAATCACTCCCCACTTCTCTGGGGTTTTTTTACTTTTTTTTTTTTTTTTTTTTTTTTTTTAACACTACACCAGCAGTTGTGGACAGCCCATGTGAGGCAGGGGACAAACAGATCACGCCTGTGACACACAATGGTAACAGCCACATGTTAGACACGCAAAGTATCACAGAATCGCTCCACTTCATTTTAGGTAGTGTACAGTAATAAAAAAAGCGATGCTTTCATTCATTGTGATCCTAAAGCACTGTAAGTACAGGAAGTCCACTCCATGCACCTTTGTACCCTGGCCCACAAGAGGTCTACATTCAGTTGTAGCAGTTCGCTCACATTTACTGTTTATATCCATTATTTCTGCAGAAAGCAAAGACTACTGTGGTTTGTGAAGTGCCTTCTCTTTTCATTCTCATTCTAACCCCAGTGCAGGAAAAAGCCATTACAATTACTTCTGTGAATGTTTAGCATCCCCTAAGACTCTCAGAAATTTATTCAATCTCTACTTTTAAAGAACTCTGAGCTTTAGACTTGTTTATATTTAATGTACTGAAGTGACCTGATGCCTTCCACAATCTCTGAAGCACTTTCAGTGAGTCAGCCCCTCCATCCATCTCCATTACTATTTGGTCTGGATCAGAGAAGTTTTAATGGGCAGTAATTAAGGCTGTAGAGAAATTCAGAATTTTAAGAACATTTCAGAAGCAAGGTGTAATAAGCCATGACATTCACAGACACAGAAGAGAGGTAATTTCACACAAATGACCCTTCTCATCAACTATAAAATATCTATTTTGAAAAAACTTAAGTGCTCAAATTACAAGAGACTCACACATTCATGTGAGTCTTCATAAATTAAATACTCACCTGAGGTATTGGCACAGAAAATGGCTATTGTAGGTCATCCTAATTTCGCAGTCTCTGCACACCAGTCACGGGTGGGTCACCCATGCCAGATGCTGCCCCACGCACACACGGAGGCCCGAGTGCAGCCCCTACGCTGCCGCAGCACCCACCCAACCTCCCCCGGAGCACAGGAGCATCCCCAAAGCCTCCCTACGGAGCGGTAATGCCAGGGCCAGCAGAGCAGATCAAACACCACCATGGTGACTCCTGGGAGACACTAACACAGTGACACAGTATAGCAAGAATCCATAATTTTAGACAGTACATACATAAAGAATATTTAGCCTTTATAGGTGAAGTAAAGGAACAGCAGCTGAACCACTAATGAAATGGATTTTAAATGTATTTTTAGGCAGAGGTATACCCCCACAAGACAAGTGGGATCTCTCTCAAAGCGCTGAACAGGCACCGACTTTCCCTGCCCTCTCTCTAGAGACAAACTTTGCAGCATCAGGAGTCTAAGGCTCAGAGCCTGACCCAGAGATACCTTTAACCAAAATTTTGTTCTCAGCTCTCAATTACTTTGGATCTTTCAGAAGACGTGCATGTTTAATTAAAGTTCTTGAAGTCCCTTGCTTCCCTTCCAACAGAATTGGCTTGCAGAAGATCAGGAATTTCCCTCCCAAAGCCCCTAATTAATGCATTGCGATACTTCTCACTTAAGAGAGGGGGTTTTTTATGCTGCAAAAAGGCACAAAATTTAGAGAAGCCACCAAAGACCAGGCACAAGAATAAAAAGCCAAAAATTCCCATCTAGCTGCTGCTGTACATGGAGACAATAGATATCAGACAATTCAGTCCCACAGTGCAGTACTGTGTGGAGTATAACCGGTAGGAAAAAAGCCTTCTGTATTGCAGTATTCTGCGTAAGCAGTCAGATTTATGTCACTTCTGTGTTTATTAACTCTCCCCAGTTAATAAGACAACCTATCACCTCACAACCAAAAATCAGGTATCAGTGATCAGATTTTGGAAAATAAGAAAAAGCAAAAACCATTATATCAAAGTCTTCAGCTCTTCCATCCATCTGCACAGCTAAGTGTCAAACAATTTCAGGGTTTTCTGAAGCTCCAACATGCAGCTAAGAGCACCCAGTAACATCTCCGGCACCTAAGCATTCACCTCTCCTGGCAGCAGCAACACTAGAAACTCACCACTCCAAGATGAAAGAACAGGGTGGCCAGGAAAAAGGGGCTGTGCCCCAGTGGGAGATCCTGGTGTGGCCATGAGCCCCTCGCAGGGAGGGGTTGGGGGCACAGGACCAGTGGTGAGGGAGGAGGCAGCGAAGGAGGGATACAGGCACGTGGAAGAAATTGCAGAGATGTCAGAAAGACAGCAAAGGGGAAGGCGATAGCAGACAGAGCCTACAAAATGCATATAAGGAACCCCAAGGCATAAAAAGCCTACCTAACCAAGCTCATATATATATTTATATATATGTGCAGCTTTCCACTCTCTTCAAGCACTTTTAATTGGTAATTATTTTCTTTTTCTTTTTTCCCCCCTCCAGAACATGATGCAGCCAGTTAACAAGAGCTGTCCAGGTTTATATAGCATCCTTGTTGTTGGAGAGAGACCTAGAGCTAACTGAAATCCGAGAAATGTGGGGATGGAGACAAAGAGAAATCACAAGAAAACCCTCCTTCATCGCTATGAAGTTCTGACCAGCTCTGCTATTAGCAGAAAGGGCTTGTTGACACAAATAGGCAACATCCAACTCGCAGCTGTTGTGCACTCATTTACAGTGGCATGCACTAATGGCATAATGATTAGGGACATGGCCTTGAATCATCATCTGATGCAGAAGCAAGACAATCTCTGCATGAGAAGTAACAACATGCAAGCTTCAAGCCAGACAACCACAACGCTTTCAGTAGTCTCAGGCACAGAACAAGCAGGGAGTCTAAAAATCAGGCGGACTTCTGGTAGCATTTCAGTAGTTTCTTAATCCATTCAAAGCACGAAAAAAGGCCATTATATAAAGCTCTCAGCAAGGTACTTCAGCAGAGCAGTGCTGCATGGCCAGCAGCACCAGGGACGGCTGGAAGCCATCAGGCTGAGATGGGCCAGGCTTTGCAGGACCAAAGGCTGAGACCAGTCAAGTGGGAAACAGGAGAGGCATGTCCAGGACCCGCACAAGTGCTGCCACGCTGGGCACAATGCTCGCCCAGTCGATGTCGCACCATTCATCACATCTTACATCAGTCCATCTTCATCCAAAGTTTCCCCTTCCGTCTGTAAAGGATGGTCAGCTGAGACAGAGACACACACCTGCACGACCAACACACACTCAGCACGCCACAGCTGGGACAGGTCCAGGACATAGTTAAGACACCTCAGTTTATCCCTGAAGATTTAATTTTTTAATCTTCAGATTATTTTCCCTTCCACTCTGATTAGTACTCAGGAGGTAGGCTGAATTATAGGTTATGTTTCTGTACATTGCTCTTGAAGTAACATAATTAGCCCTCCTTCCTTCTGTTGAAAGAACACAGGTAGATGTAACAGAATCTGCCAAGCCATTTAAATACAAAGTAGAATAAAATAAGACTAGAGTTGACAGAGGACTTGCTTAGGCAATTAATAGGAAGAATCAATGAAGGAAAAAATTGATTATGTCATCTTCCTAAAAGAAAGCCTTCTTAATTAAGAAAAGAAAAAAAGAGAAGCCTGTCTCTTTCAGAGACATAGGGGAATGGCTGCCAGTGAGACTGAGAGTGCTTACGAAGGGCTACGCCTGCAGGACAGCCTCGCGTTTCCTGAAAGACAGCCTAACCAAAGTCTAGTCCAGCTTGTCCACCAAGGACAGACGGTTTACACTCCCGTCACTCTGACAGAAGTTTGTCTAACCTGTCCTTACTGACGCCGATGGTGGAGGCTCCACTGCTTGCTCCAGGCGATCTCCGTGTGCTTCATTCTCCCTGACACCTAGCCTGAAACTTTCTCACTGATATTTAAACGTAGGAGCGTTTTCTTATCTGCTGCAGACAAGGAACAAATTGTTTCCTTCCTCTGAAGGCTGACACTGGAGAAGCTTGTTACAAGGGTTCAAAAAGGACATAACTGTCCTCTCTTCCACTGCTTAATCCGCCTGGTATTTCTTACAGAAGATATTTGTATTTTCCAGACGCAGCACTTAACATACCTGCCTTGAATTACAGTGCCCAAAGATCAGATATAACACAGTAATGCTGAAGGAATAGTCCTGCACAATCTCATTCATTTTGCAGGCTGTTTTCAGAATAGCATGCCACCACTGAACCATGCTCAACCTGTGATCTCCTCTAAAAATTTTCTTCTCCATGAAAGCACTATCAAGCCTATTGTTTCCCATTCTGTAGTTGAGTATTTATTGCACCTGCTTGTTCAATAGGTATCTGCACCTATTGAATAAAGTCAGTTTTCAACCATACCTTCAACTTGACGAGACTATTTGATTTCTGTTCTTGTCCTCCAGCCTCCCCGCAGCTCCTCCTAAATTCATCTCACAGGCAGCGTGTCTCTCACACCTACATTTCCAGCTAGTTACTTCCATGTGGCTATGAAACCTATTCTGAAGAGCCTCTGTACTCATCGCTTTCCATCAAAAGGTGTTCTTCATGGCACTCAAACTCGTAGGCCATTCCATTTCATATGTTCTTTTCTTAGCAGATGCCTGGAGAGTAGACGTCCATGATTCTTACCAGCTCATATGCTTTGGAGATTGTGCTAGTTGCTAATAAAAAGGCGAGATCATCTGATCTCCACACAGCGGTCTCATGGTATCAGAATGATCTTTCAGCCCTTTTCTTCCGATATCATTCAGAGAAACCCAAGGAGGTCTACCTTCCACCATAGTCTTTAGACTTGTCAGCAAGCACCTATACACACATCCCTGACACGGAGGGTAATGCCTTTGTCTTTATTTCCTTGCACATTCTTTATGGAAAGTTGTCCTTCTCATGGCCATTTCAGTTGCCTGAGTAACTCCTTGGGCGTCCAGTCCTTACGCTTTTGTTTTTAATCACTGATGGGCATCAACAGCAGTTTCCTGCTAAGAAAGCCACAGAACGCCAGCATAAGTGGGGCTGCATGCATCTACTTTTCAATGAGCACTGTGAAGGCAGCTCACCTCCTCCATCCTCTCAGCAAACAACCAGCCCTGCTTCACCAGCCAGAGGTTAGGCAAGTTGGACACAGCTGTTTCAGGTGCCCCCGACAAAAGCGGTGGGTGAGCTTCCCACGTGCTCCAGCATCCTCCTACATTCCAGAAAGAACTGGCTGATTTGTGCAATAAGAAAGTAACAGGCCAAGAGAGAGGCGGGAGAGGGAAGGGCAGGAGGAAAAGGCTTCCTTCTTCCCTGATTTACAGTGGGAGAACAGGTTTGTTTAATTGCATTATAATTCGCAAGAATTAGATTGCAATTTTGTAAGGTGCACCACGGAGCCTACGCCTGAAAGTATCTGAGGAAGTCATTTTAAGGGTTAGGTAGCTGCAATGTCTGTGGACAGAGGAGAGAAAAAACTTGAGTTAAGAACCAGAGAAAGTAAATTACAGATGGCTCAGAAGGACGGGGACTCCTGCTTCAAAACCGAGATCAAAAAACCTCCTCTGAAACTCAACCGTATTTCATACCTCCAAAGGTTGAGTGTTACTAAAAGTGTTTTTGGATAGAAGAAGGATGCGTCACACAACGACAGTTTTCAAACTGCGCAGCATTAGACAGCCACCCTGCCCACACGCCAGCTCCCTGCAAGCACCACCACCACCTCTTATTTTTGACCTCCTGCCAAAACACATGAGTCAGAGCATTACTAGGACCTGCACGGCTGCTAGATACCCAGGCTGCTCTCCAGAGATCTGGAGAAAGAAGAGTGGGAAGCCCCTCAATTTGCTTTTCCCCCAGCATGCCTGGGTTTAGGAACCTCCCAGCTGACAGCAGCCCAACCCAACAGAAGCATACAGGAATGGTCAAATGACCAAGGACTTCAATATTATGTTTCTTTTCAGAGCAAAAAGCTTGTTCTCGTCTTAGGCCTTGGTTTTAGAAATTAACTATAGCCTGGAAATTTGACACCATAGGCTAGTCACTCACTTCTACCCAGCAGCATCATGAACCCAGCCTGCTTCTGCACAAAGATCATTTGAGAGGCACAGAGCAGCAAGCCTTCTGGAAGATAAACGGGCAGAGTAACACCATACCATTTTCAGACAAATAATTTTTTTTTTTAATCTGTTATAATCAGGCAACAGCACAGGGAGAAGTGACTGTTTCCCCAGCAGATAGTTCCAGGATTCAAGTCAAAGGGCGGTTTTCTAAGGCAGTGCCGAATAAGGCTTCAGGTTAACTATCATTGCAAATATGTCAGTCCCAGGTAGATGTGCTCCTGGAAGGCAGAGACCACTGTAAACAGGAAGGGACATGGTGTTTAGATTGCAGCTGTGACTGTAGAGAGGCATGCTGGAGGACACCTCAGCAGCCAGCCAGCCCCTGGGGACAAGAGCTGTAGACAAGGTGTTCTCAATTCACTTGATGCCTCATTATTAGTTGCAATTAGTGCAGGCCATGCCAATGTCAGCTCTGTTTCCAATTGGGAAAACACACAAGGAGACCAACGGGTGACCTGATGTCACCAACAAGTGCTGTTCAAGCAGACGGTCAGGATCTCTTACGCCGCTGAGCAAGTGACTCTGTGGCTGAAGCCCCCTTGGCACCCCAGCAGCCTCCACATGTCAGCACTGCTCGGCACAGCGCTGCTGGCATGGTTTGGCACGTGCTTGCAAGGTTTAAGGCTTCAATCTGTGCCAGTTCACTACTCACCCTGGCACCTCACAGGTAGGGGTGACACTGGCATCAGAGCCGCCCCGCCGTACATACCCCTTCTCCGTCCTAGACCCCTCTTACAGCGTTTTGCTTATTCTGTCCTCTGCTTCGTGCCATACACCCTGGTCCACGGGCCTTACATTTGTCAGGGACAGGTTCCTCACTGCTGATGCCTCTGAGCCCTTTCCTGTGCAAACATTCGGTCTTTGTGGCATCACTGAGGTGTCTGACACTTCTCATGGAAAATACAGTATCTCAGTGCTCTCCCTTTGCACAGAGGAATGTCAATATGGAACACTGAAGGCAATACACCTAATTAAACTGGTTTGCATAAGTAAGCAGTTATAATTATGTCAAGTCAAGCTAGCTGCAAAGGGGCTAACAATGACTTGGTTCTGCTGTTACAGAACAACCACACAGCTTCATGCGTACCAGAACCAGCAGGCTCAGGGAACTCTATTAGCAGTAGTTTGCAACAGCCAGTTGTCTTCAAAAGGAAGGATTAAACATACTTTTTTTTTTTTCTCCACATCTAGTAATAAATATTCACAAATATAGTAATAAAATAGTAACAAATTAGCAATGTAACCCTATATTAAAGTATTAACATACCTCTAAATCTAGACCAATAGCAGTTTACCTTGGAAAAATAAGTTAGAGGTGCTAACTATACTGAACTGATATGAAGCCCTATAAAGCAGAAACTTGAATAGCCCTTTTAAATAAAAATCTCATTGTTTAGACAACACTACCTGTACATTCTAGACCTCGGATTTACTTGCCATAGCAGTCAATAGTCCCCTTCCATTGCCCAGATGACCTATAAATATTCCCTGCAGAGCATATATACGAGGTAAAGTAAAAGAACTGGCTGTCCAAAGGAATTTTCCAAGGAGAACAGATTTTCTCTGGCTCCTTGCCCATTAAACCTACCCGTGTTCTCCACAGACCCAAAGGAGAAAAATGATGGCAGACGAGCTTTTATTCTTCTGGTTGATATCTGAACTAATGGCCTAGGACATTCAGCAGAATTATAAAACAGTAAGTGGCTCACCTCCAAGTACTGGAATTAATCCTAGGATCCTGACAGCTCCTCACTACGAGGTCCAGCACCCTCCAAAAGGATGACTCAGGCTGTGAGCCAGGAAGCGCTGAGTCACGAAGCACCTAATCATCAGCGTGAGGACTCGGGCTCCCGGCGCAGCCCCTCGCATGCCCCCTGCACCGCCACCCACCTCACCAGCAGCAGCTTCCTCAGCAGCAGGCATCGCGCAGCAATGCAGGATACCTATTACAATCAGCAAGTGAAGTTTCACAAACTTTTATCAGCATCAGGTGTTGCTGCAGTAAGATCTAGAAGATGACTAGACACTGGTAACAAATGGCATGGGCCTAGCTTTGCTGCCTGTTCTCCGGAGGGGACACTGGTCTTCTCACTGAGGAGCAGCAAACCCAGCACTAACAGATCTACACAGGGTTGCCACACACTACTTGAATCCTGGATGTGACTGTACTGTCATCTTCCAAAGGACCATCACTCACAGGGCTGGCCAAAACCATCTGATGAAACTGCCTCGTTCATACAGACTAACAATGTCCCTTACCAGCTGCCTTCCATGGGATCCTTAAAACAAAAATCGGCCACGTGCAAGACTGGCAAGCTCCCTTGGCCACCGCACTGGCTAGGGGAGAGCTTAACACGAAGTACCAGAGCAGCAGAAGTGATGCTGAGGAATGTGAGCCTCAGGCTCAGCCCATCGAAATAAGAAACTGGATCTCATGTTTCTCCAGCTGCAGCTCCAAACTGAGGAACTTCCAAAAGTTCAGCTATATTCTCTAGGAGGGCAAAGTGCTAGCAATTGAGGCAGAAATGCCTTGCTGCCAGCTCTCCTAAAGGTGCTCATGGGCTTTTCTCACAAGGATTTGTCTCAACTGCTGAACCTACCTCAGCTACTGTCAGCTTAATGCTGCACGGAAAGGGAAACAACATGAAACCGAGTAAGCAAGTACTATGATTTAAAAAGGAAAAGCAAGACTGAAGTTGATGCAAAAATCTATTGCAAGGGAACACCACAGAAGAGAGACTTTGACTGCAGCTCTAGAGCAAGTCTACTTCAAGTTACCAGACATCCCATCACAGCAAAAGCAGTGCTGTCATCTATGCCTTGCCAGTCATTAACTACATTTTGGGGGACTGCAACACATCCAAGATGGATGTGCAGTTTTTACCTACCTTTTCCTTTTCTGTTACCATCACCTTGCTGTTATGCTCATTATTAGCCTCCTCACCTGAGGCACAAGCAAGAACTATACAATCACTAAACGTGATCGGGCAGTTTGTAAACATTGCACCAGTTCGGAGCGGTTCTGACAGTTACGGTATAACTACAGAGTAAATCCAAACTGTACTCTTTCAAAGGCTGAAAAATAGATCTCAAGAGATGATAAAGCATCTGGGAAAAGGAAGAGTGGAAAAAGCCAAACAAATCTCCACTGAGAACTTTGAATAAGAGATTTTTTTTCTTTCTTCCCTCTAATTCAGGCTATCAATTTCAGGAGCAAAAGTCCATCAGGAGGTTACAGATAAGCAGAGCTCTGCTTTTTAAATATATGTAACATTTATTTGGCCACTCACTAAAACACTGGACAAGTCTTCAGAAAGTTAGTATTTTTAAGTGTGCAACTTGAGGATTTCATACAGAGCATCAGGAAAAGATATCTTCCAAGCAGTTTCAGAAAGAAATCCCCTGCGAAACAAAATAATATTAGGAAGGAGTGCAGAAAACAAAGAATTACTAGCTAGAGACAGGATAATTACAAGAAGTTACTGTCTTGTCTTCCATAGTAATAAAACCCAACAGTTCCTTCACTAAAACCCCATGGGTTCAATATTAAGTCCAAGCCAGGGCATAAATCCAGCTAGCGTGTTGGACTATCATCTTCAGATATCTGAGTTCTCAGTTGAAGTATTAAAAAGTGTTTCTAACTGATCTGGTAACCAAGGGAACATCAAGAACATGGGCTAAGCAACTGATTCAATATTTAAGAAACACACACAGCCCTTACTGTCACATCTAAGCATTTCATTCCTTGTCTCGTCATCTCAGAGCAGCTCCTGTGAGGCAGATAGGACTGAATTACAAAGATTCAGAAATACAGCCACTCATTGTGCTGCTGAGCGCTGTAATGAGGCCTTGCTGACTTTATTTTTAAAAACAAACAAACAACACATACAATCTGCAGGTTTTATATATAAGAAGACACTGATGCATCATGAGTAGCAGTGCTGGCAACAAATGTATGCAGGTAATTAAAGGCCTCCTTCTCCCAGATCATGAGCTGTCCTGTCTTGTTACCCTCCTGAGGGATCCCCCCTTCTCTCCATGCAGTACAGCATCCATCCCTACCAGGTGTGTCCATCCCCTCCCAAACCAGCACCAGCTGGTAGCTCTCAGCTCCCTTTCCCCAGAGTCCCTCCAGCTGGGCCACCTCAGCACATGATCCAGCCCACATCAGATGTGGGGGCCTGAGAGCTGGCACAGAAGAAGGGGAATGTCCTAGGGAGATGCAGCTGTGGCAGCCCCAGCATCTGGCCAACCGTTCACATCTTCTTCACTCAAGCACTCAATTATATACTCTGTTTTCACAGGTATAACCTACTGACTGTTCAAGAACTTACATAGGAGAACCTGAAAGCTTTCAAGACTACTGCGTTGTGACAGTAAAGACAAAGTAATATAACCTCATGGAAACCTTCTGTCCTGATAACGCAGACTTTGAAAGCCCCAAGCTTTCAAAAGGGATGCTCAAGCTGAACCATCCAAGGTCACCAGGAGTGAGATGCAGGGGCAGTGCTTAAGCACCTTTCTGCAAACGCCTGCAGCCAAGAGCAGGAAAACACCTCTGTCCATAGACAGTTTATGGCCAAAGACTTTGCTATGTGTATTAGGCTCCACTTTGCAGATACGTCAGAGCAACCCCAGTTCATTTAGCAACAGAGCAGTGAGTATGTTTTTTGGCATAAGGGGGATCCAAATTCACTTTCTGCATCTCCTGGCAGGTTGCAGAAGACCCTCTTTGTATAAAGACGGTTGGACTAGATGATCTTAGGGGTCTTTTCCAACCTCAATGGTTCTATTCTATGATTCTAAATGGATTTTCACAGGAGCAGAGAGAGCCTGTCTTTATAATTCTAGCACATCATTGAAACATTGGTCAAGCCATTACTCCCATCTCCAGTTTCTTTGGATTTGAACCCAACTTTCACGTGTTTCAGAAGCGAGTGTCCGAATTATGTGGAAACAGACTCTTCTGCTTTTGTCTCCAGGTCTCGTGAAGTCTTACCCAGGACATATTCACCCTTCATTAAAGGTAGCTGTTTCTTATTTTGTGAAACCCAAAACAATTGATCCAGGTGAAGTGAATGGCTCCATTCATGGAGCATTAGCTTGGATAGGATTTCAGTATCGATACTGTTACATTAATCATGTCACTGTTCAAAAGCAAGTAGTGAAAGTAAATCTTTCAGTGAATTATCTGCATAATTTACTGAAAATAGTTTCCTCTAGTTCAGAAGTTAACAGACTGAAGGACTACCCCAATTTTCCTTATCTTCTAATTGAGAAAGAGTCAAACAGCAGCTGATGAAGAATTTTAGATGCTTGAAATGGGAAAGCAAGCACTAGACGAAGAGCAGGGAAGGGTAAAATAGTATGAGGGGAGGAGTGGTAGAGTTGCGGCATTCATGGCTGGCCCGTGTTTATTTTGCAGGTAGAGTTTGGAAGACCATTATCACACCTCCAATGGCACCACAAAGCTATCTGCTAATGAATTAGTCATTACAGTAAGAGAAAAAGCAGGTCATTCAACCTGTACACATCGGTTGCATCATGCCCTTCCCTGTTCCCTTCAGATACACAAGTGAGTTACAGACCGTGCCATAAAACACCGTGACCTGCTTGGCCAGAGGGAAGCACAGGGAGTGCAGCCGGTCTCCATCAGGGCGCCAGCTGCAACAGACAGACACGAACTAGCACAGGCCTGGGCAGCAGCGACAGGCAGAGCCCCTCGCCTGTGCCGAGCCTCATCTCACGCGAGACCAGCAAGAAGCCGTGGGTCAGCGAAGCACCACAACAGGTACACCCCCGGGTGGACAGAGATCCACGGTAAATGGAATTGCGCTCCCAGCCGCTGCCCACGGGACAACGTGCATCCCGTGGCGAGGCAGCGCTGCTGCAGAGCTCCTCCAGGCACCGCTGCAGGCAGACCCCCACTCACACCGATTACCAATTTCGGGGCGCCAGCGATGGGGGTAAGCGGAGAACCCCAGAAACGCCTCCCCGGCGGGACCGGAATGATACCGGGCTGCGGCCCCGCGCAGCGCTCCCCGGCACCGGCGCCCCCTCGCAGCTCGGCCCCTCCATCCCTACTCCCGGTCCCTCGCCAGGACAGGCGGGGGATGGGGCGGGGGGAGCCCCGGCGCGCACGGCCGCGGGGGGCGGCTCTGCTGAGTCACGGCCGAGCCCGGCCGGCCCTCGCGGCACTCACCTGCGGGCTGCGGCCGCTCCGCATCCCGTTGAGGGGGCCGCGG
>VYZW01046498.1:50462-68031 GCA_013401315.1 Balaeniceps rex
CGTGCGGCGCCCCCCCCGGTGTCCCCCCCAGCGGCAGTAGGAAACTCAGCAAGTTCCTCTTTTTTGACATTTTTTCCCCCCATGACCACCCTGATAAACACCGCCTATCATCTGCCTCGAGACAAACGCAGCCCGCTGCCGTAACCTAAAGATAAAGCGCCCTGCATCTCGCCGAGAACTTCGGGGTTTCCCTGGAAGACGCTTAAACACGGGTGCCGTGAAAAGGCCGGCGAGGAGGGCTGCGGGGGAAGGCCTCGTCCCCTCCCCACGCCAGCGCCCCCACGGCCACCCCTGCGGGTGGAAGCCTGCCCGGGCTCGTCTCCCACCAATCCCCCTCTTGGGTGGAAAATGTACCCTGGGCTGGCCCCAGTTTCATTCTTTCCCATCTTGGAGCCAGCATTTATTTTTTCTCCTGAATATTTACACATATGTATTGTATACATACACAAGTGCACATGCGCATACACGCACACATCTCCGAGTGTTTTCTCCCTTAATTACAGCTGTGAAGTTTCCCACAGAAAGAGAGAAGTTACCACTTGGAAGATAACGCCTCAAGCTCTGGGGCTGCAAAACTTGCTGTGGATGATACTTGCTGATTTCTGCTCATGAAACGTTAAGGACCTTAGTTTTGTCGGTGTATTTGATTTTTTAGAACAGCCCATTTCTATCCCCAGAAACATATTTTGTACAAAGATTGCAAAATCATCATTCACTCAGTGTCGGCTCCTTGCAAATTTGTTACTTTTTCCCCCCTCTCAAATACCCCAAATTATCCAGGATTGCATTGAGGCTTTTTTTTTCTAGAGCCCTTGACAACCAAAGCCATGCTCCTTTGCTTTTAGAAAGTTGGTTTGTCCCTGTGCCATTGCTTGTGCTGACCATGGGAGATGCTCGCCCAGCCTCTGCGAGTGCCAGCGCTCTCGAGATGGCAGCGTCATCTCCTCACCCAGCCCCAGCTCGGGCCAGGCCAGCTCCACAGCCGTGGGCAGCGTGGCCTCCGCGAGGAACTACAGGGACGGGTCTCCTTCACTCCCGTCCAGACTCCAGGGCAGAGTCCACAGGTCCCATCTAATTGTTGAGTGTGATTAATTTTCTTTTATCTTCTCAAAATGTGATCTTCTATCATTTGAGGTTTGCCCAACCACAGCTCCAGGTGACATCACGTTTCAAGTGCTTTCCTCATTGCTTGTGCACGCACTCACTCATCCATGGCCGTGATGACAGGGTTGCAGCTCGCTGCTTGGCAGAACCAGTTCACGCAGGCTGAGGAGGGAGGCTGCCCGTTCTGGCTTGGTTATACGTTTATATTGTTTACCTGCAGGAATTATTCATTGTTTGCTTCTGGTTTTGTCTTTTTAATGGATGTATAATTTATTAGGTGCACTTGTAAGTATCTGGGAAGCTTTTTTTGCTCTTTTTTCCTGTTTATTGGATATGCGAAACATCCACGAGTGTGGAATTTCAATTAAAAATTGCATTTATACTGCTTAATTCCTTCTACACAGACTGACTTCAGTAGAGCTGGATGAGAGATGCGTTTGGTCCATAGTTCCTTCATGGTTATTTTCATTGTATTACAGGAAGAGTCTTCAAAACAATTTCATTCTTCTTTTATCCACCTATATGACAACGCGTATGAGAGTTTTTAACATGTTAATTCGAAGAGTAAAATCACAGCCCTGCCGGTGCGGCTGGGACTTTTGCTGCTGATGCCGGTGAGATAGGACCTCATCCAAAGACACGGCATAAAGCAGGAAAGCAGGAAAGCAAGTGCATGGCCGGGGCTGGCACTCTATGGGTATTTTAAAACATCTCTTTGTGAACTACAAGTCAATATTTATCTGATCCACCTACATACTTGTGTCTCCCCATTGTCACTATAATACTTCCCAAGTATTAAAATAGAACTAACAATTCGTAGCCAGCTTCTACCTAATTTTTCTTCAGGCAAACACTTAGGTTAGTGGGACCATGCCGCAGTGAGGATGTCAGCATCCAGCTGATAAGAATTCAGGATGACTGAGTTTTTTTCCCAAACTTACTCTAAACCTAATAGAGCTCCAAAAAATAAAAAAAAAGGGGGGGTTCTACCTATTGTTAATTTTAACCTGCCTTGTCCATGTGTTTGAGCACTCCAGCTCTTAGTTCACTTCATTCACTAAGGCTTCCAAGAAAGCCAAAGAGGGTGTGGGGGGGATCTACTTTTAAGAATTTACCATTTTCTTGACATTAGCTTAATACAGCTGTGTCTTTAGGTTGGGTTAGTAGATTGTTTTAGCAGAGGCATTCGCACAGAACAACTGCATGCAGTTTTACCCCATATTTCCTTACGCTAGCTTGAGTAGCAAAGCATTAGACAAAGCCGGGCCTAAGAGACCTTCCTACTGCTACGTGGAATGGGGAACACCAGACTAAGCAAGTCCTCTCGACTTACAGGGGAATCAGCACGCAGATACGAAACGCTGGGGAATGGGAGAAAAAGCAGGGCCAGAATTGCAGTGTCACTGAAAAAAAATGCAACCCGGGTTTGAAGCGTGCCAGATCCGAAGGAACTTTAAGAATCCCTTCAGCCAAGACTGCAGTGGCCCTTTGTCTCTGCAAAATAAGGCTGCATGTGGAAAGGGTGCTGCCTGTCATTCCTAGCTTAGAAATGAGCTGACCCTAATTAGGTTGGAGGTGTAGGGGCATTTTACAAAGGTGCTTGGGGGCCCGGGGGTGCAAATATCCAGCAAAAGGGATTTGTGGCAATGCCTGGAGAGTCTGGATGCCTAACACTCATCGAATCAACACGACCAATTACAAGTGGTACATAAGCTGATGATGGAAGTTTGTGACCCTTTCTTTGCTAAGGAAAGTGAAGGGATTTGTGAAACTTACGTTCCTAATATAGACTGATACCTGGAATGAAAGAAACATTTCCATTTGGGGTTAGGGCACAAAGTTTTCATGAAAGAAAACTCACTGATGGCTTTTGGACATTTTCTTAGGAAGCTAATGATCAATCTGATCAATCTGCCTCTGCCACCTCCTCTCAACCAATTTTTGAACATCTGGCAAATTCAGACCACGTTCGTCATGGGAGCAGAGGTTTCCACAGACTTGCATTCCTGCAGTTTTAGGGAGAAATGGCAGTGAATAGCAGACAGAGATGCAGTTTGGGCTGCCTGATGGCCCTGCTCAGGACATGCTTATTTCCAGGCATGCTGCTGGCAATTCCACCTCTGGCCTATCCGGTACCTAACAGATATGGGCACGGCTGCAGGATACAGCAGCGTGGTTTGGGGGACCGGGAAGAGGGAAATAGAGATACTTCCAGGATGGAATAGAGGATTGTAGGAAGGACCGTAGCACATCAGTGGGAGGTGTTTGGGCCACAAAGAGGATGGAGGGTTTGAGGAGAGAACTGAGGGCAGAAGACTGTTGCAGTGGAAAGTGCCTAGTAACGTGGAATAAAAATCTATAGGAAGCTTGTTTTATCATTTGCACTGCTCATGGAACAACTTTTTTATTTTTGTTCAAAGCAAGTGTATGAATCATTCCTCTTTCTACTCCTCTTACAGAACAATGCTCTGATCGCCTCTTCCTGAGGCCTACCTCGCATTACGTCTGATGGCCAAGAAAAATACTCGGGATTTGGCTCCTTGAAAGATTGCTTTAGAAAAAAAAAAAAAATTAAAGAACTGTCCCACACTATGTATGCCCCATACGTATTTTCTGACATTTAGAAAGGCAGGTTTCTACAAAACCAGTGGAAGCAGCATTACTGCAAAGGACGAGATGAGTAGCATTCTGAGAGTGTTTAAAAGACACTATTTATAAACTGTCCAGCTGCAAAAAAAAAGTTTTTAAAGCTTTAACTGGTGAAACTACCTCATCTAGGGCCAAAATAACTCACTAATAACTGGTCAGCATTCAGCTACGTTTTCATAAGGGAAGAAAATCACCTCTGGGCTGAGGATACGCGTGAAAGATGAGAATACAAAGGATAACTTTTGAGAAAGCTGAAAATAGTGCCTTGTGCTGAAGGCATTTCCTTAACAACAACAACGGGTGTCACTGTCATGATGGTGGATAATTTTGCCTCCAGCATCAACAAACCTAAGAGGGAAGCACAAATTCCACAACTGGGGGTGGATAACGATGCTAGGAGAACACAGCTCAGTTTTCGGATGCCAGCGTGAGTTTGCAATCCCGACAGCCAGACAAGTCTTGTTTTGACGCATAAGCTGAGGAAATGGGTCTGAAGGAGCAAATACAAGCATAACTTTTACAGTCGCTCTACAGACAACAACCACGTTTCACTGCAGAGGATCGTACTTACAGTTACTTCAGCTGATAGCCCTTTCAGGCAGCGGTGGGTTATTAGGTATACACACAAATGTCGTAACTGCAGTTTTCCAAACAAAACACTGAGATGACGTGAACATGGACAAACTGAAGCCTCCACTGAAACACCGTAGAGTAGGCACAGAGCCACTGCATTATGAGATGTCTCTGGTACCAGGGGAAAAGGACTTACTAATATCTTTAATCCCTAGAGGGGTGATGAAGATTTAACAAGGTAGAGCTACAAACACCAGCGTGGTGTGACCTGGGACTGCAGAGCGTGATGGTGGGATGTGGGCTGGATGTGGGGATGCCAGAGGGACGGGTGGGACTCAACTTACAGTTTGGTGCGATCCCTCTTCTTCACCATTTGCAGACACTTAGGGCTAGATGCAGAAATCCTTTGGCCACGCAGTGAAGACAGAAATCCCACCAACTCATCAGTATCATGGCACGTTGTATTTAAACAGGTTTGGGACAAATTTTTTTTCCCAGCTTTGTCCCATATGGCTTTTTTCTATCCTCAGTCATTTTTTCAATGTACTTTAGAGCCCAACTCATACTTTCATCTTCCTTCGCCATATTTTTTGGCGATTTGAGTTTTTCACTGTTTATATGGCAAAGGAAACTATTAAAATTTGTATGTTTTTAATACCAAAAGTTCCGAGTACTCTTTTTATAAGATTCTTGCATTTTTGTTTTATTTAGTTGACATGTTACTGAAGACATTATTTTGGATCTGAGACTTTTGTACTGAATGTCAAACCCAACCATCCACTAACCTCACAGAGCACAAAAAGGAGCTCTCTCAGCTTAGCTGGAAGAACTAAAGACTTTGAAGTAAGGTGAAGAGATGGCAAAGTTCTGTAAAAGGTGCCCTTAGAAACCAATGCATGAGAGACTATGGTTTTCACAGCACTTGAATCTTTTGCTTTTGATCTAATGCATATCAAAGTTCAAATACCATTAATTTTGAAGACATTTTCTGAGAAAAAATCTTTTGCAACATAGGTCAATGAAGAAGGAATCACAAAGTTTCACCAGGCTTTGCTCTGCAGCAGTAGGAATGGTCTTGTGTCTGCAATGTAAAGCCATGAATAGGTACAATTCTCATTGAATCGCTCCCAGATTTGATCTCCATTTGAGACATAACAACATAAACGAGCTTGATTTTGCACAACAGGAGTCCACACAGCTGTAATGGGTCTCAAGCCTGCATGTTTTTTATGCCTTTTGTGACTATGAGAAAATGTTTTCTATGCAAATATCTTCTTTTGTTTAACTGAGCAGCATAGCAAGATTGGAACATGTTTCTGTAATACCTCAGCAGCCTTCAGCACACTGAACACATAGCTAATTGTCTTTGCACAGACGGTTTTAAAAATTTAAAGTTCCAGCACACAGCATGTGCTAAATATATCAGTCCTTTAAGGCCCTAGCTGCTCATCAACTCCTATAACCTTAGACATGGAAAATATGGAATTGTAGACCCATGTTTTTATAATTCTCACATAATTTTATTATAAATCCTTATTTTACATATATATGGTCGTATTTCCAGTTTTAGAGAACGTAAGTACAAAAGCAAAGTGAATTTTAGAACTTGGAAAGATGAAAGCATCTCCAAAAACTGCGAGAGAGAGAATGTGCTGAAGCTGCGGCTCCTGTCTTGAGTAGGAATAATTAACTTTTCTGTTTGCAGTGTAAGTAACCAGATAATGCTATGTAATTGCTTATGATTTGCATTGCTTGAAATGGTATTGCTAATTTCCAGTGGTGATTAGCATGTCATTTAAATAATTATTCTGCACCATATCATTTGGACACTTCAATTGCATGCACATCTACTGTGAAATTCCTAGAGGTGTTCTCAACATTTCTAATTATTTGTAGGCTATACCATACATTGTCTGTTTCAGTGTTTTGGGAAATAACAGCAGAAGAGAAATTAATAACGCTGTGTTTAAATACCAAATTTACCCCCTAAGAATTTTGAAAAGGTTGACTATCGTAAGAGTTGACCTGTCTGATTTTGTTTACAATACTATATCTTAGCCCTCTGGAGAAAATGTCTGATTGTCTCAACAGCAGTCTAGACCTAAACTGGTGAAAACTTCTCTTTCTTTGGGTTGAGTTTTGCCTTGATGCACTTGAAACCACAGAAGGGGTTTCTAGCACTTTTTACAGCAGCTCCCATGCTGCTGTCTGGTGTGTCTCTGCTTATAGCAGTCAGTGCCTGGACTGAAGGGATGACACAAAGACAACGGAATTCAGCAGCCTTTGTAAATCAGCCCTGTAAAAGCATCTGGGAGGGTCTTTGCTAGCAGTGACCAGCTTCTAGATCGTTAGAACCAGCTCCCCTGGAAATGGTCAGTCTGATAGTACACCTGTGCTACAGAGACATGGGCACTGCTGGAAGGGCTCAGCTGAACAAACACCCTTTCTCTTTGCTTGTTTTATTCCGAGACATCTCTTGGCATGTTCTCTTGAATAAACCCTCATTCAGCATATGAAAAAACGGTGACAACATGACAGTTCTTGGGTAATTATTATCGAATGCAGCATAATACCCTGCTTTTTACAACTTCCTTGTCTTTCAAGCAAGCAATTATTCTAGGAAAGGTCAGTTTTGCTCTGAGCCTGCGTGCACAGAAGGAAGCCTGAACCAGTGTGTTGTCTTTAAGCAGTCAGCTGTTAACGGGCGTCCTCACACCATGTACATGCAAAACTGAGCAAAGGCTGCAGGAAAGGAGCTGCTCATTCTCATCACGTACCTTTCCTGGAGGAAAAGTCATTGATACTCACTAGTGCTGGGGAGCAGCGGTTTATCTTGCCCTGGCAGAGACCACTTCCAAATGCCCTCTGTGCACTGCATGTTTTCCGTTGTTCTTCATCCTGTTCAGAGCAGAGGATGGATTTGAAAGCAGTATACTTCTCCATCCTGCCCCTCAATAGCTTCTTAGTGACACCTTGCATGCATGAAACTCCCTGCCATCATTTTTGAAGCTGCAGCATTATGTTTTCTAAATGTTTATTGCTGCATTATGACAGCATGAGTCACTGCTGTCAAACACTTGTTAGGAATGCAACAGACTGAGGGTATTTTTCTTTTCTCTAAACTCTGTTTATTTGCGGTACGGAGCTGGGCATTGCCAGTGCAGGTTAACTTGGCCATCAGGATTGTTCAGTCCCTGCAGGGACTCAGACAACACAAAGCATCCCGAGAAGGGCAACAGTGGCTTTCGTTGGGAGCTGCTTACTTGTTAAAATTTTTTTTTCAGGTAATTTATGAGTTTCAACGAGAAGTCTGTTCAGGATTGAACAGTTCAGAGAAGCAAGAAGGGTGGGAGTGGAAAATGAGCAATGAGATGGATTGAGGCTAGTGCAGTCAGTTCATAGATTTATTTTATCTTTAGTTCATAGCTTTATTTTGTTTGTATGCACAAACTTTGGGTAACTAATGCTTTTTAAATCACTAAAAAAATATGCTCAGTCAATTCATTCAACTATGAAGAGCTTTGAAATTCTCTACTTTTCATTCTACTGCCACCCACATTACAGATGTCATCCTAAAACCATAAATAACTCTTGGGTTTTTTGCTTTATTTCTACTATTTACATGACAAACCTTAATGTCATTGATCCTATTTTAAAGACAGCAAAAAATCCCACACCCATATGTCAATGTTTTAACATTGATTGACTGGCAGTAAACCATGAAGGATACATATGTACATTTTTTATGGTATAGTAGATAGAAAGAATCATTAGGAGGTCTGACAGCGTTTGCCTTGATTCATTAGAAATAATACAGGTCATCCACTTCCAACACTGGAAGCCATGAGATTAACTGTACAGGGCAGTAAGAAAAAAACCTTTTATATTCTGGGAATTTGCCCTGATTCTAGCAATTAATACTCAGCTACCGATGAAGCAAGGGTACTGCCACTCTTACATATGGGTAAGGAAAGTTGAGATTACCATTTGTTCCAGGTATGACCAACATATTCCCAGAGCCTCAGGGTGTCCTGCCCCTGCCCTGGCTTTCTGAAGCAGTTTGCAACCCCTTAAAAATGTGACCATCTTCAGGCTGGGGGAAGGAAGGAAGGAAAAGGGATCCATAAGCAAGACAGAAATATAGGGCTGCCCTGCACTTACAGACCTCTTTGTGGGGACATCACTGAATTCAGACACAGGCAGACTGAGGAGATGGCTTGCCTGGGCGACTCCCTCATCCCTCTTCAGAATGGAGTCATCATTGATCCTTCACCTCTAATAACTCATAGTAGGAGTGATTTTCTACTATGCCTCCCTCTCGGAGCAAACATTTTGCTGTTGAAATGTATTTAAATATCACCAAATGGCAGGCATTTTCAATATTTTTTGCAGGAGAGAAACATGGCCATACTCTGTCATCTCCCTTTAATGCAAACTCTATCGACTGTCTCTATGGCTATTTTAATAATCCTTATTTTTAACTATTCTAGCAAAAATATTTCCTCTGCATCAAATTGTTGAATATCAGATGTCATCCGAGAGGTGTCTGACCACGCCCGACAGGAGCTGCTGCACCCTCTGACTGGGAGGGTGGATGTTACAGCAGCATTTACAGTGCTACAGCCTGACCTGTGGCCCTTGCACAGGCACTATGCAAGTCAACAAGACTTGAGACATCCATTGATTGTTTTAGAGAAGACATCCATGCCCACTCTGTTATCTCTATTTATTTGTGCTCATTTGGGGAATATGCATTCTTTTGAAAGACAACGGCAGCACCTACAGAACTTTTAACTAGGATCGTTCACCGTCCACCATAGTTCATCCATCTAGTTGGCAGCTTTCCTGGCAATGGCTGAAGAGAAAATCATGTTTTAACTCCCTTCTTTAGTGGTTACGAGGTCTCTAGCAGTGCAAGAGTTGAGACAAGTTGCATTCCTTGGGTGCTTTCTTGCATTAGCATCTACAAATCTGAGCCACAACCATAACTCAATGTCCATCCTTCTAGCAGAGTCAATATAGAAACTTTGGATGAGCTTCTGAAATCTTATTTGAAGGCTCAGACAGTCAAAGACACAAGACTATAGAAATAAATAAAACAAAAATATTGATCTAAATACATTGGGTTAAAATATTTCTCTGAGATCATGGGATGAGGTTTTTGAGGGTAGAAGTGCTTCCAGAGACCTGAAGTGGCCCTAAGAAAACTTCTCCCAAATATGGTATTTTTCTCTCTACACAGAAAACAGTCAGTATAGATCACATCTCCCAAAATGAGATACATGAGGATTTCTAGCATGAAGAATGAATTGCCTCTTCTGCTGTTGATAAAATCATCCAAAGGTCTCTTTTAAAGTAACTGCCAAACCAAGCTTGTTTTTCACTGATTTTATAATCTGCATATGAAAGACTTGATCTGGAATGGGACCACAGCCTGGCTCCTGATTGTATTCCCTCAGGTCTAAAAGTGGAAAAATTATGCACGCAGAGCTTGATTCTGTACTCGCTAAGGAAGGTGCAACTAGGGCAACTGCAATGAATCCAGTGGAATTCTTCCAAATTGGCATTCACTAGTGGGAGTACAAACTTAGTCCACATTTTTGTGGGGAACAATTGTGAACAAAAAAAAAATGGCAATTTAATCCATTTTCAATTATTCTTACTCATAAAACTCAGGAATCATATACTCTTCAATTAAAGTAATTTAGATTTCAAATTAGGATGAAGGAATCTCTTTCTTGACTCAGCTAGAACCACATTTTTAGCTAATTGGAGAGTTTTCTCTCCAAATATAACATCCTGGGTTCTCACCCCCATCAGAAAGACATCCCAGTTGTTCATTGTTTTTGTTCCAAAATATTTAATATCTAATCAACCCATTAGAAACAAGCTTCTCATCTTCCTTTCCAATACTATGAAAATGAGTGGGCCAGCAGAGCAGACTATACAGCAGGAGTATGCCAAGTAACAAAGCAGATATCCCTTTCCTTCTAGAGTTACAGTCACCCTTGGCGGGGCAAGTTTAGAGGTTGGCAGCATCCCTTTTGGCAGTCTCTGTCCCCTTGTAATGCTGGAGACCCGTTCGCTTTGTCTGAGTCCCTTGGCTTGCTCGGCAGAGTCAATTAGACCGCTGTTGTTTCCCCTCTAAGCTGCCTCTTCCGGAGGTTGTGGAGTCCTGGTCCATTGGGTTTCCTCCGTAAGGAAGCTCTTCCCAATCCCTGGTTCTTCTTGCTCTTCCCTGAACATTTTCCTTCTAGAGAAGAGGCACCAGAAGTGCACTCATTACGTGATTGATACAGTGGCAAAACGATGTTTTGTCTTCTGGTCTATAATTGTTCCTAATTTACCCCTAACACTTGGTTTGCTTTTCTGATACCTCTTTTAAAAGTGGAGGCTGGGCTCCTCTGTGGTCGCAGAGACCCAAGTAGGGAATGCAGAGGCTTCCAAGAGGTGGGGAGAGCACGGGGTGACAAGGGTAGCACGCAGCCCCTGCCACTCCAGAGGCAATCCAATTTCTATGTCCCCTTACAAGCTACCTGAGCTCAGGTGAAGCTTATGAAGTTTCCTGTTCCCCATGTAGTCACTCCTTGAGCACAAAGCTGAAATAAATCTACAACAGAAAATAACACTATTTGAAACGAACCTCGAGCCCAGAGAAATGAATAGAAACGGTCCCTTAGGCTTCAGCTAGCTATAGATCAGGTTTTAGGTTCACGTCAAGTGATTTTTAAATTTGTTATTTTTTGTGAGAAGACGTTAAAGTTTGTCTAAAAAAAAGAAACTCCCATGTGCTCACTTCAGCTCAAAACAAAGAAAAAAATTACAATTTTAATATCTGAATATACGCAATAGTATGAATGCAAAAATCCCCAAACCCTTCATCTGTTTCTCATTCTCAATAAAATTGATTTAAGCACATATACATAATATTGTGGTCTGAGCAATAGTAGTTGTTTCCAAGCTTTCTTAAAAAAATATGTCCCTGTCATTATCAAGGATAAAAACTTGTCCCCTTTGAAGCTGATGAAAAAATTCTTACCAGCTTCACTGGATCAGGATTTCTCTTCAGAGATAACCATCCCTATTTTAACTCAACATTACCAATGATATGCTATAATAAAAGCACCAATGATATGCTATAATAAAAGCAGTAACTGAAATGTGTACTCCGTATTTTAAACAGAGCTCCCAGAGCACTAAATAATCTTTTAATGTGATTCCGTATAGGAATAGCTTTTCTTCCTCAGTGCAATGCAAGGACAATTTGGGTAACAGAAAGTAACTCCCCAAGAGCAAATAGCCATTCTGGTATCCAGTAATCACTCTAATCACCATTATTAGTAATTATTAATTTTGGCTACATTTTCCCACAGAGCTGCTTTAATGTGGCCAGCGTAGCCATAACACCTGGCTAATTTTAAGCCCCACGGTGCCACATGAGACACAGCAATCCCGCATCGCAAAACACCCCGCTCTGCAGAGATCTGTCTCCTTTCCAAGGGTGCTGAGGCAGCATGCTGCCTCAAGCAAGCCCAGACAGGCTCTGCCAGCCCCACACTGGCACCTAAATCAGAATCCAGTGTTGAATTCAATTTGCACTATTACTGTGACGTGCAGAAAACAGTGCTGGCCAAAATAAAGGACTTCTCTGAGTTTTTCTCTCTTTTTCTCTTTTTGCTTGGTCCTTTTTGAAAAACCAACCGTTAAATCAGCACAATTCCTGGATTCTTTTCTCAATTATATCATCAGCAAAGGGTTTGAAGAAGCTTAGTTTGCTTAGCAGAAGGTAAATTTTATAAAAATACATTTGTTCTTAAAGCTGCAACCAACCTGGAAGACTGCACCAATTTAAATACTGTTTTCTATGAGATTAATTAAATCCCTGCGAACACCCGGGGCAGATGTGCCCTAACACAGAAACACAGTTTCTGCTTCAGGGAGCCATTATAAAGTGCCATACACTAGAGAGATGCGGGCTCCTTTGGCTGCGCTTCGCCGTACTGCACAGCCCGAGGGACCCAAGGGCCGCACGGCTCTGGAGCCCAAGCAGTTGACGTTGACACTCCCGTTAGCTAGATTAAACGTAGGTCTGCACAGGTGACACTGGAGTCACCTCTGCCTGAACTGCAGAGTTAGCCCCCGTCTGCCATGGGCTTAAATAACATTTCTGATATGGGTTTGCTCTGGATAGCAAGTCTGCGGTGATGTTCCTTGTTGCTGTTAAGCCTTGGCTATTTGAGAAGAACATTGCACTAAGGGACATAACCTCATCTTTTCTTAACCAAAGCTCGTAATGCAGTTACCTGTTTGGGATGTGCTGAAAACAGAGGATTATGGAAAATAAATGGATGGGAATAATCAGAAATTATTCCCACTAGAAATGATGTAGTCATCCCCAGCTTTAAGGCTGTGTCTCTCACCCTTTTATTGCCAATAAACCCATTGCACAATTTGGCATCAGACCGATGCTAATGAGGGTGTGTCTGTGCTTGGGGCTTCAGGGCAGTGCTGGGTGAGGAAGAGAAGCTTAAAGCTTAACCTAGACGAAAAGAGAAACCAGAGACCTCACCAGCAGAGGTGAGTGGTCAGTGAAAGCACTGTCTTTCACGCATTCCTCATTGCCTGAGGCAACTGAATCAGGAGCGTATTTAGCAGCTACAACACAATAAAGTGTATTTTGGGGGGAGAGGTGTGTCAAATACAGTAGCTCTGCATTTATTTAGCTCTGCATCTTTCCTATTGCATGCATTAAGAGAACAACACATTTTGTATATGGCTGTGACTGAGGTGGAATTGCTCATAATTGTAATCCTTCTTCTCTCCTTTTTCAGCTCCCTGAAATGGCATGCAAATATTACGGAAAATTATCATTCCTTTCTGTACTGAATGCAATAGACGGTGCGTGCAATAGCTTTTACAGTAGTTCCAAGACAGAAAAGGTTAAAAAGCACTTTAATTATAAATTATTCAGAAATACATTATATGAAATAAAATGTTAACGCAAAGAAAGCAGAAGATGATGTTGCAGCATCCTACAATACAATGATAGGGCATAAAAATAACGCACAGCTTTTGCCACCCCTCAAAAGTAAGTGGAAATGGGGTTGGAGGAGGAAACTTGTGTAAATGAATTTGAGCAGAAGGATGAAAAGCAAGCGAGTTTTCTTTTTCTAAATATTTACCAAATGAGCTCTTACTTAGTTACTTAATGCACTCTAGAAAGTCATACAATAATCAGACTTTTATAAAAGTAAAAAACTCCTGATATTAAAATATCACCAAAAAGCCTCTGATGTCAATCATAATAGTATATTAAACCACAAGGACTTATCTGAAGAGCTGTCTGACTTCAATGACCTTTGCATCAGTCCTAAACAAGCTACTCAATCACTGACATGTATAGAAAACCTAAGCATAACAAAGGGGGAGTTAACTTTTTTACCATGAATGGGCTGGCATCCAATCCATCCCTGTCCTGTGCATCCATCAGAGAGAATTTTCTTCCTATCTGTAAATAAAAAGCAAGATGTCAAATTTCATTAAACATACCTATTGTACAGCAACACAGAAATTCTGAAGAATTAAACAAGCTAAACAAGACATTATTGCTGCAGGCGTGTATGCCAGCATGTCCCTTGTGAAAAACGTGAGGATTCTTCCATGACGTTTTGGGCTTGGCTCATCAGTGAGTTCATTTTACACTGTTACAGCCCTTCTTAGATCAAGTCATACACCAGCATAAAACCGGCATGCTGCATTGGGTAAATCAGGCCCAACATTTAAAATGCTAAAAATCAATTCTTACCAGACACAGGATGATTATTTTAAGTGGAAAAATGTGTATTTTGTAAGGGCTGTTTGCCACTTTTGCTCAGAATTCATAACACAACTTCTGCTGAATAACATCCAAAGTCTCCGACAGTGGTTCAGCCAAAAGTCAGCCCTCAGAATCGGCTCAGTTGCATGTCAGGGGTTTTTTTACAATAACTAATACATCTTTCCCACTAAAGAACAGTCCCTACAAGCTGACAATCCAAAGAACAAATGCTCATTGTAATTAAAGTGACTAAAGGAGAGAATACGTCTGGATCTTAAGAAATACAGTAACTCTTCCAAAAATCTGAAGAAATTTCTCTTCTCTTTTCTTCAATCCCAGCATAGGAAGCCTTTAAGTTCACCATGAAGATGTTTTCCAGTACTCATGGTCCAACTCCTCTGCTTGTGAAGAATCATGGATTCAGTCACCAGAGGAATCCAGCCAAGAAGCCACCTTCAACTTCAGGCCAGGCGCTCTGCCGGTCCAAGTGACCGAGGAGCCAGGGTAGCACCACGTCAAGGGGAGCAGGAGTGCGTGTTGCACAGACACACACCCTGCCTGGTGAATCTGTGCACCCTCGGAGAGCTACAGCTGAACACTCTCCCACATGGATAAGGCTGCCAGGGGATACAAGAACACAGCTTACTCTTCACATAGTCACGGCAGGCTTTCAAGCCTTGCTCTGGACAATAATGTCCCATTATACACATGACATGATGCTGGACTAAGACAAAAGGGCTGAAATCATTAATGACTTTGTTCCACAGTAAGGTAAGTGTACGTAAATCACTGTCACTGTGGTCCCAGCCTCATTTCCTCTCCTGACCACACAGCCACCGGCATTTTTCCTTGCACTGGCTGCAGACCTCATGCACCCAGGCAGCGACCCACTTTGCTGAGTTGTTCCAGCAGAAAAACTAATAAAAAAGTTAACAGTGTTCTGTTGGATCATCGCCATGAACTGACTTGCTGTGTCATCACATAAGTTTCTGTGCTAGGAAAAGGGTAAGAGCCCGCAAGTGCCACCAGATACACAGAGGTAAATAGGAGTTGCACACTTCCATAGATGCTTCCATAGCATCTCACCAGGCGTGCAGACCACATGGCTTACATGTTCTATTAAATGATGTTCTCTAGGGACTGCATGGCACAAGATAACCTTGCTTGTGCAGGATCTAGTTATACAGCATTGTGTTCACAGGGGTAATTATGAGCAAAGATGTTTCTGTGACTACACACCAGTTCTTCTCATTCTTAGTTTTATCAAAAAATGAAAATTTCATCCTAATTTCATATTTAGCATTTTTATTTTTATTATTATTTTTCAGTTATGTTCAATTTTGCCATCTATTCTGTGTAGTTTTCATGCCAGAATTACAGGAAGCTTTCCCAATGCTGACTTTCATATACTTATTAGGTGGAGTTTCAGTTGACCTCAAGGCAGATACACATCAGATAAGAAAACTCAGAATACAAAAGACAGAGGCAAAGCAGTTTGAACCAGAAACGCAGCTGACGTATCTGGACCTTATTAGAGCATTTGATACAGTGCCTCAAAAAATTTTACTTGAAAAATTAATTCAGATCTGCTAGGATCTAAGGACTTTCATGTGTTTTGAAAATGAATTGAAAGTTGTAGGGTTATGAAAATGTCAATAATATTAAGTGGAAGGGCGGTGCCTGGGATAATTTGACATACATCTTTTAACAATGAACTAAATGGGAAGATGACGCTAAACTGGGAAACAGTCGCAAGCAAAAAAAAAAAAAAGGCAAACCAAACCAAACCACCAGAAACGTACATTTAAGAATACCTGAGTAAATAAGATGAGATTTAGTGTAAGAAATGGAAGACACCAGAGTTAGATGAAAACAGTCCAAATCCATCAGGGATGATATGCAGCACCAGGAAAACAGTAACACTGACGAAGTCCTCCAGGTGACAGGGGTAGATTAGCTCTGAGGTTGCAAACCACTGTGGGCTTTTAAAAAGGGGTGATTTTTGACTCCACATGTCGAAGTAGCTGTGCACTATGGACAGTGACAGCAAAAGTAATTTTCTTTCTTCTTTTCAAGAGTCTGAGCCTAGATTTTTAACAGACTTTAAATCATCTCCTAGGATAAATTACAAAAAGGATCTTCCTTCCTGTACAGAGAATGTTCCTACTTTTCTCTGTTTGACTTTATCCCATTATTTCGGTTTATGCTAAGCTGAAAAACTTCATGCAAGCTCCCTCTTTTGCTCATTTTATTGTTCAAGGATTTGTGGACAATCTTCAGACCTGCCACCACAATTTAGCAATATGTGCCTTTTCATCTTTCCAAAAAGTCATTCTTCCTAAACAGTTAGGTTTCCCCATTTTGTTCAGCTCTTCAAGAATGTTCAGGAATCAAGAACAATCTAAGTCCTAGCACAGACAGCTAAAAGAAGGGATCCAATACTGAGGAGGAAAGGGAGCTTCCCCTAGCATCTGTGGTGAAGCATGCCTGATACAGCATGTCACACGGCAGAGGAGAGGGGAAGATGTCTGAGCTGCGACAGCTCTCAGTCCAGAGCTGATGTTCCCCAAGATGCAGCTTTAGCAACACAGCAGGGCAAAGCGGTGTGCCTGCAACACAGGCCTTACCTGCCTAGAGCTATCCCCATCTGTAAGTGCATTTTCAGAACTACAAAGAGAAATAATTATTTTATGGCCTGTGCTAGACCTGAGGAATATGGAGTTACTCCAGATTTCCCTGACGTGACAGAGCAGAATTTGATTTAGTGAAACCCATCAGATTGTTTAACAGTGTGACATCGGAGGCTATGAATGCTTTATTGTTTGGATTGTTTGTAATTAAACTGGGCAAAAGCTCTCAATCTTAAAACGCAACATCAGGATGTAAATAAAAACATCAGGAGTGCCTTCCGCCTCTGGCTTCCAGAATAAAATAGCTTTTATTTTCACTGTGCATAATGAAAGGAAATCACTGTGCACCAAAGGTTCTTCCCAAAGACAAGCAAAATACATGTTAGCCTGCGAGCTGCAATGTATTGAACAGATGTTAACCTGCCACCGTGCGGGCCTTCCCATATTAACCCTTGATTTGCAGTGTTTGCTGTCTAACGAATGTTTTGTAATCACAGCTGCTGGCCCTAACGCATAATCGCATCGGGGACTCCTCATACACTGTCAAAGCCAATAGAACGATTAAAAAAATGCAATTCAGGACGAGAAAGCTACCGGCATTCTCCACCTATGAGTGTTTCCCAGAGCCAGCGCAGCACCCGGCGCTCAGGACACCGCAGCCCCGCGGGCAGGGCGCCGGGGCTGCTGGGGGGAACCCGACCCCGACAGCCCGACCGGCCGCTGCAGACGCGGGCACGCCGCCGGGCCGCAGCCAGCAGTGGGGCCGTGTGGACGCGGCACCCCGGCTGCACCGGCC
>VYZW01046515.1:10559-45683 GCA_013401315.1 Balaeniceps rex
GTTCTAATGAGCAACGCTCAGAAGTCCAGAGAAGTCCCACGCTGTTTCAGACTTCTTGGTCTGAAAGTGAAGCTGAATACATCACCCAGCAAAGCTCTTTCTTTTAGCTCCTGAGATTTTCTGATTTTTGAAGCAGCAGCCTTCTGTGATTTCATCATTTTCTCTCCAAAGTTAGAAGAGAAATGGAAAAGCATAACAATGTTAAAATAACAAAATGTAAATTTAACAGAAAGTTTATGTTTTTGGGGCAAATCTTTGGAGAATTTGTATTTTTTTAGAATGGTTNAAAATATGTGTATTGTCCTGTCAGCACGACCTGTCTGTTTCTGTAACTCTTCTTACAGCAGAAATGCATATCTGTCACTGCAACAATACAGCAGGGAGCGGATACCGACGTTTACACTGATGTCATATTTGTCCACCTGCTTTGTCCTGAAAACCTGTAATCTTGAAATGACTGACAGCATCAGAAACCCTAGGGAATTGTATCATTACTGAGGCAAGAATTCAATTTTTGCCCAATTCAATTGCTCCCTTTACTTGTTGAGCAGAGGACTGGTCTGGACGGCACAGCAGGGCTAGATTCACCCAAAATGTGGAAGGGGAGAGTGAACTTGGGTGCAGATACTCCATCACCTCACCTGGAGCCCATCCCCTGCCCGTGCAGGCCCAGAGCTGTTTTCTCAGAATAGCCATTCCCACACATTTTTTAACAATGTGACCTGAGGCATTAGGGATGCAAAGACCTCCTGTAACCTATGGGTTACAGTCCTTGGCTCCCATAATGACCTAGTGCTTTCTGGGAAAGGGGAAGTCCTGACTCAAATTTCTATTTTCGAAGGAGGCTTTGGTGTCTCACGTGCCAGCAAAATGACTTGGCATGCCAGGCTATCAGCCGTTCTCCATGGGTATTCCTTCTGTTGGAGCTGTTCAGCTAGCTTCGATTCAGGTCAATTCTAAGTTAAATACTAATTGTTCTGACTGAGTCTATACCCCTCTGGTAAGTGCACTCAGCTGAGATCTAGGAAGCTGAGGTCTCAGTCCCTGCTAAATGTTTAACGCTGTGTGCACAATGAATAGCTCCCACAGGAGGGATCCCCAGCATAGAACAGGCAAAAATCAAATCATCCAGAAGAGTGGTTTAAACCTGGCTCTTTGACATTGCAGGGATGTTCTAATTGGATTATCAGATCCTGTGAGGTGGAACCTCCCTTGCTTTTCTTTTTGCAAATGGGGTAGAAACATTAGCTCCAGGCTTGTGGCTTGTAATCCCAGGCAACAGGAGAAGCCTCCATAGCTCTCACTAACTGAGTGAGCTGATAGNCTATTTCTCTTTTTTATTATAGTGCATTGGTTATACCCCTTATGATGAAAATTCTTAACGTGCCTCGAATGTCAGCTGATAATGACAAATAAAGAGCTCCAGTTCATAATCTAGATAATTTTTTTGGCACAGGGCAGGGACTGAATTTGAATTTCAACATATGCCAGGGATAAAATGCCCATCAGGATGCTAGAACAACACAGCGCCTGCTGAGATTAAATGGTTCAGTGAAGACCTGTAAACTGTGATTCAAAGAGACACGAGATTATCTGTGTAATCACTCAAATTTAAAGAAATAGCAGGACCANCAGCAAAATGACTTGGCATGCCAGGCTATCAGCCGTTCTCCATGGGTATTCCTTCTGTTGGAGCTGTTCAGCTAGCTTCGATTCAGGTCAATTCTAAGTTAAATACTAATTGTTCTGACTGAGTCTATACCCCTCTGGTAAGTGCACTCAGCTGAGATCTAGGAAGCTGAGGTCTCAGTCCCTGCTAAATGTTTAACGCTGTGTGCACAATGAATAGCTCCCACAGGAGGGATCCCCAGCATAGAACAGGCAAAAATCAAATCATCCAGAAGAGTGGTTTAAACCTGGCTCTTTGACATTGCAGGGATGTTCTAATTGGATTATCAGATCCTGTGAGGTGGAACCTCCCTTGCTTTTCTTTTTGCAAATGGGGTAGAAACATTAGCTCCAGGCTTGTGGCTTGTAATCCCAGGCAACAGGAGAAGCCTCCATAGCTCTCACTAACTGAGTGAGCTGATAGTCAGCATTGTGCTGTTTTCCTCTCTATTTTACTTAGAATAGAATAGAATAGAATAGAACAGAACAGAACAGAACAGAATAGAATAGAATATTTTTCAGTTGGAAGGGACCTACAATGATCATCTAGTCCACCTGCCTGACCACTTCAGGGCTGACCAAAAGTTAAAGCGTGTTATTAAGGGCGTCGTCCAAATGCCTCTTAAACACTGACAGGCTTGGGGCATCGACCACCTCTCTAGGAAGCCTGTTCCAGTGTTTGACCACCCTCTCGGTAAAGAAATGCTTCCTAATNCTTAGAATAGAATAGAATAGAATAGAACAGAACAGAACAGAACAGAATAGAATAGAATATTTTTCAGTTGGAAGGGACCTACAATGATCATCTAGTCCACCTGCCTGACCACTTCAGGGCTGACCAAAAGTTAAAGCGTGTTATTAAGGGCGTCGTCCAAATGCCTCTTAAACACTGACAGGCTTGGGGCATCGACCACCTCTCTAGGAAGCCTGTTCCAGTGTTTGACCACCCTCTCGGTAAAGAAATGCTTCCTAATGTCAAGTCTGAAACTCTTCTGTTTGGTAGGTTGCTCTGAAAATGCCTGTATCTCCACACAGTAGTGCCCATAGCTCAGAGATGGAGTCCTCTGGGCAGCATGCCACGTAGCAGGTGGAGAAAGCTTGGGGAACCAAGTCTTCAGGAAAATCCTGAGAAATTTGCCAAAGTAAGTACTGAGCAAAGAACAAATAGAGACTTCAGACTTACCAGAGTCTGGAGAACAGCGTGAATCAACAAGAAGATGAAATTAAAAAAAGCTTTCTTATTGTGCTGAGGAGAACATATGGGAGATATCTCCTACTGAACACTGCACTAAGTAACTCATGACCATCTATTTGGCTATTTTGATTAATTAATATTTAAAATAATTTAAAAGATGCCTATACTGGAACCTATGCATCGTTTCACCTTGCATTTCCCAGTTGTTCCTACTTCATACACGTTGATTAGTATCACAGAGCAGCCTTGAGGAATAAAAATGGGTTCCTTTGAAATGAAACTAAGCTGGAAGGTGCTCTCCAGAAGCACACCTCACCCATTCTCACGCTAGAGCTGAACCTACAGGATTAGCCTAGAGCTTCTTGAAGTCAAACACAGAGATGTGCATTGTGCAGCACTGAGCAGTTTGATCTGCAGATCCACTTCTGCTGTGCTCATAAAACCATTTCAGACTTCATTCTTCCTACAGCCAAGAAATGCCTTGTGCTGCTCTGAGCACCATTAACTGGCATGGCTTTGCTGAGGAAACTGGGAACACTGTCCCCTTACTATGGCCATCTCCTGGAAGAGTGGCGATCATTATTGCAGTCACCTATGACTATTGAGGCTATACTTTCCCTCCCTTGTTCCCTTTCCCTACGCACAACACACGGTAACAACTGTTTTTGCAAAGGGGTCTACTGTGGTATCGGTTTTGTTCACGCTCAGAATTGTGTCACCTCTTCGAAACTGAGCTCCGCCAGCTGACTTGCTGTCTGGCTGCCTGTGGTAGCTAACTCTGCTGGCTGACTATATCCCGCGTCAACTCTCTGTCTTCCTGTTTGTGTTAAGTTTAGATTGTGTTCAGTCAGACCTTTATTTCTTAACTGCTCTTTTCTTTTTCATGAGGAAAGGGACAAGATAAGAAGGAGGAACTGATCAGCTTCCTTGATACCCTTCTTAATTGTATGGACCCAAATCAAATCTCTTGCATTTTTTTGCTTTTATCTAGTGCAGGTATTGAATGAATAAAATTTCATCTTGAAGTGCTGAAACAAATGATTAGAGTGTCATTTAGCTACCAGGCACTCTTAGGGGTCATGGGATAATTAACGCATAATCTGACTGCAAGTAGCGTTTTGAATTATCAGTTGATAGCTTTTATTCTTTTCATATTGCAAAAACTAAAAAGAACCCCCCATCCCTTCTTTTTTGTTGTAGAGTAGCTACATGCACATAAGTGCCTTTGTGAAACCAGGGAATTTTATGATCAATCCTAACATGATATGCCATTGACGTAACTAAAGACTGTGAATGCAAGATGACATCTGAGTGGTATTAGCAGAATTTATATTAAATTAGAAGAATATGAATATTTAGAATAATGTGATGTAGAATAATTAACCAGACTTTTGTGCAATAGATGCATGATTCTGCGATTCAACCATTTGAATAAGCAATGAAAAGTGGGTTAAAAAAAATAAATAAGAATGAAGCTTTTCTTCACTTGCTACTGACATATAAAATTGCAAAATAGCAAATATTATATTATTATAGATCTTTCAAGAGACTACATCAGGTTTGGAATGATTGCTGACTGTTACATTTGGGCTGAATTCAAGAGGGCACAGTATTTTAGAACCTGATTATCTCTCCTAACTTGCTCTTTATCTCAGTGGGTAGAATAGAGGTAATAATTAGAGAATTAAGCTTTGCTCACTCAGTCATGAAGTGCACAAATTCACTTGCTGTTTCATATTTATTTTCCAGCTGGAGGAATTTAATTTATTTTGCTTTCTGCTGTGCCCACACCTGACCGACCAAAGCAGCTTCACTAAGGTCCCACTGATCTCTGCTATTTAACCCCTGTATCTCTTCGTATTGCTTTGCAAAGCAAACAGCTTTCCCCTGAGGCTTATGCCAGAGATCTTTAGATATAGCTGCCAGTGACTGCCATCCCTGTTGACCCCTGAATCTGATAGCACCTCTGTAGAGTACATTCACATTCCCTCCAAAGGGATGAGAAACATGAAGAGGAACCTAGTACTGATGGCAGGGGCTGGTCTGCATTCAGCAACATGTAAATCTTATTCATGTCCTTTTACCACCACAGTTGATCATTGTCAGATTCATAGGTCACAATCATTTTGCTTTAAAAACCCAACAGCATTGTTTCCAAATAATAATATATCACTGAGTGATACTAATGAACAACAATAATGTGTTCTTTTTTATTATTATTTTTGATCTGAATCCAGATGTTTTCTGTGGTCCCTGTAGGCAAAATGCTGTCTGTGAGAAAGTCCCTGCTGGCTGTCACAATGCAATGTTATCTTGTGAATGGTTCCTTAAATATCTGCAAGGTCAGAGGGATTAAATGTTCTCCTGGGAAACTCAGGAAAAGTAGAATGTCAGCATCACCTTTCATCCAAGTGAAAAGTTAAATGACATTTCCAGTGATATTGATTAGAGCATCTTTGAGTGTCAAAACAGAATGGTGATTTCAATATCTGCAATGAAATGCAAAGGTTGAAGCAGGAAACTGAGCGAGTAGACAGTATTTCATGTCAGAAGAAATTCAAGACTGTGAATGAGGAAATATCTTTCCTCAGACTGCTTGAGTCTCATCGTTGAGGAGCTGGATTTTTCTCTCCATTTGCTCACATGAAATTGTGGACTGAGGGGACCATGCACAATGCTACCATCCTTTCCTCATCTGAGGTACCTTCTTCCCTTACTTGTCTCCCAGGGTGTTGTGCTGGGGCAGAGCACTTCATCCAGGATCCTCCTGTGCTGCATTGTCAAAAAGGACACTCCAAGCTGTCTGTGAAAGTCACTACTTTTAAGATACCTTCATCTCATTTCAATTCATAATGTAAGACAAGTCACTCCCAGCCCCAGGAAGCTGGATCTCTGGCTGTCAACACAAGCAAACTGCTATTGCATTAGAGAGCTGACTTCTGAATATTCTGTATGATAGCCACTTTCACTGATGCAGAAGTATGTATGGAAGGAAGGGCATTGTCTCTCTCTTGACTGTTTAGCATATAATTTGTTTCACACCATGTACTTCATACAAACACCATCCCTACAACACTTCTTGCATTAAATAGAGCAGCAAAGTGAAAAATGACCAAAGGAGGTAGGAATGAGGAGGAAAAGAGAATGAAGAATGGCAGTTTTCATCGGGGGTTGTCCTGGTTTCAGCTGGGTTAGAGTTACTTTTCTTCCTAGTAGCTGGCATAGTGCTGTGTTTTGGATTTAGTATGAGAAGAATGCTGATAACACACTGATGTTTTAGTTGTTGCTAAGTAGTGCTTACCCTAGTCAAGGACTTTCTTTTTCAGCTTCCCATGCTCTGCCAGGTGCACAAGAAGTTGGGAGGGGGCACAGCCCAAGATAGTTGATCCAAACTGACCAAAGGGCTATTCCATACCATATGACGTCATGTTCAGTATATAAACCGAGGGGAGTTAGCCGGGGGGCAGCGATCGCTGCTCGGGGACTGGCTGGGTGTCGGTCGGCAGGTGGTGAGCGGTTGCATCACTTGTTTTCTTTTCCCTGGGTTTTGTTTGTCTCTCTCGTTCTCCTTTTCATTACAATTATTATTATTATTATTATCATTATTATTATTATTACTATTATTATTATTTTATTTCAATTATTAAACTGTTCTTATCTCAACCCGTGGGTTTTCTTACTCTTGCCCTTCCGATTCTCTCCCCCATCCCACCGGGAAGGGGGAGGGTGAGCGAGCGGCTGTGTGGTGCTTAGTTGACGACTGGGGCTAAACCACGACAGGGGTAAACTGGCAGTCAGCTGCGCTGAAGCCCATGGAAGGTATCGTGACTCCTGTTGCAGATTCCCCAGCCAAGAGTCCATCTTACTAATTTTTTTCTGAGGAGATCAGAAAAGTGCTGAAATAGGGAGTTACAGACAAACTGTTTTAACTTGCAGAGCTGCAGAGGAGGTTTTGGCACCAGAAATGGTGGGGGTTTTGCTGACTCACAGTGAAGATGACAGTGCTAGGAAAGGAGAACTAGAGAGAAACAGGCACAGAGAAGAGATGCTGAAACAAGTCTACGGAGTGCATTATTCTAAAAGTGCTTTGAGTGTGCCCCATCCTATAATTAATACAAATGTATCTTATTCTTTTTGAAATACATTTTATACTGCAATTCTGAAGCAGTAAAATTGAAACAAGTACATTTAACAATACAAAGAAATCATCTTCACATTCTAACTCATTATATCTCAATTCAACTTCATTATTAATAAAGTAATAAAATAATCTTAATTAATGTTCTGATTTTCTGTATCTTTGCATAATTGGTAGATGATCTTCTGTGCACTGAGCATTTTTCAGTTTCAAGATTATCTCCAGGTTCAGCTCCCAGGCTCTCGTTTGATCTTTTGTTGTCCTTCTTGACCTTAGTCTTCACATTCAAATGGCCATTTAGATTCTTCTGATTGCAGCCTAAGAAAGAGAAGAGAGGGGAGGTTTATCTTTAGCCTGGCCTTTCTGTAAACCCATATTGTTCCTTTGCTATTACAGAAAGAAATTGGGGTTGTAAAAGTCTGCATTACATTGATCGCCTACTGGGGTTCAGGGACATAATGGGTTTTATTTGATTTCACTTACACCAATGTAAATTAGAAGGAGCTGCATTAAAGCTATCAGAGGAGGCAGCTGCATTATACTGGTGTAAGTGAATTAATAAGACCCCTCGCCTCTCCCACAGCAGTAACTTTTTCCCCATTGCTCCACCCCCCTCTCTGTTGTTGAGTTAGAATGGAGCAAGATTTGTTGCACAAAAATAGCTTTTCACATTGTTGTATGCATATCCAGCAAAATTTAATCTAGCAAACTATCAGGGTGATTACTTAAATTTTATGCAGGGATCACTGCAGCAGAGGGATGTGTTCTTGCCAAAAGCAAAAGCTTGGGAATGAACAGAGAAGGGAACTGACAGCCTGGCAAGATGCCTTTTTTTGTCTTCCTTGATTTTCTAGGACTTCAGTAGTGAGGCAAGTTGGGTCTTTTTAGAAACCCAGATATCCTATTTGTGACATGCAAGACACTGCCCTGAGAAAAGTTGATTGCAAGGGCTCTGATTTCCCAGGGTGGGTATTGGCAGGTAGCAGGGTGGAGAGGTTACAGAGCTGCACAAGGGTGGTTGCCTGGCCTTGTTGAGTGGCAATGGGAGGCAGCATCTTTCAGCTCTAGTTTACCGATGGCATTAGAAACAGAAATGGGTCTCACCTAAGTCTGTGGACCTGTCCTGTCCACAGGAGGTTTGGAATATGAACATGGTTCTAATGGCTGAATTAAGCTTTTTGTGTCTACAGGCAGGGAACGCTCTCTGGGGTTAGCATTGCAGAGAGCAGATGCTGAAGTGACTGGCAGAAGGTTGGTTCCAGAGGGTTTGCTTAAACACTTAGGGTCTGCGTGTCCTATTAGTCATGAAATATAAATAATGATATTGCATCTTTTGCTTTAGAAAATTCTGCATGAAGCCGTATTGATTTCAGTACTGCAGAATCAGGAGCTAAGGAAATATGGGAATGTGGGCCCATGCCAATGTTTTACATCATTTTCTAATACTTGTAACAATGTGCAAATGCAAAGTAGGGTCAGTTTTTTTTTTTTTTTTTTTTTTTTTTTTTTTTTTTTGTTGGCTCTTGGAAGGCACCCAATGTGAGAGTCATCTCTCTTAATTTTAGCTATCAAAAACCTGTGTATCTAGTCTAAGCCAGTGACCTCATCAATGGAGAGGGAAAGGCATCCATGGGCAGCAATTAATCTAATTCTAAAACAAAGGCCTGAGACAAGTGATCTGAATGCCCCTCTAGAGGGATCTATCTGACAAAAGACAGAGCACAGACAAGGAGTGTAGACAAAAGGCTTAATTTCAGACCTCTGAAGTTAGGGGTGACAAATCCATTCAGGGTCATTGATGATCAAAGATATTTAACAGGCATGGAAAATACAGATGGACCTGGATATCAGTCTATGTAAGAGCAACTGCAGATTACAGTGGAAGCTGGTGAGCACTTATGGTTTAAACCCAGCCAGCAACTAATCACCATGCAGCTGCTCGCTCACCCTCCCCCCCACGGTGGGATGGGGGAGAGAATCATAAGGGTAAAAGTAAGAAAACTCATGGGTTAAGAACAGTTTAATAATGGAAATTAATAATAATAACAATAACAATAATAGTAGTAATAATAATAATAATTTAAAAATGGTGAAAAGGAAAACAACAAGAAGAGGAACAAAATCCAGGAAAAACAAGTGATGCAACCTCTCACCACCCGCTGACTGATGCCCAGCCAGTCCCCCAGCAGTGATCGCTGCCCCCTGGCCAGCTCCCCCCAGTTTCTATACTGAGCATGACGTCTTATGGTATGGAATAGCCCTTTGGTCAGTTTGGGTCAGCTGTCCTGGCTGTGCCCCCTCCCAGCTTCTTATGCACCTGGCAGAGCATGGGAAGCTGAAAACATCTTTGACTGGTATCAGCCCTGTCTAGCAACAACTAAAACATCAGTGTGTTATCAGCATTCTTCTCATACTAAATCCAAAACACAGCACTATGCCAGCTACTAGGAAGAAAATTAACTCTATCCCAGCCGAAACCAGGATGGCACTGAAGAACCAACAAGCTGTGGGCGTATTGTGAAAAGCTTCCTGAATGCTTTGCCATTTTGGAATAGCTTATAGTCCTTGACTGACCTGGGTACCATAGTTGTGATTAGAGAAAAGATACCTGGACAACTTTTTGATGCAAAAGAAAGCAGAAGGAACTCCAAAACAGAGGTGGAAAGAGAGACGTCTTCATAGAGCCTAAAAAACAGATGCTGAGGAACTCCTCAGCCACCAGGTGTTGCAAAGGCCAAAAGTGTCTCACAAAGAGATGAGACCGATTCATGGAGATTCAGGCAACTCTTGCACAGAACTAATTGCTCTGGAAGTCTGGTGCCAACGTCCAACTCAGGAAGGCCCTGAAACCTGGAAGCTGTAAAGTAGAAAAGTTCAGTTCAAACATTTCTTGTCTCCTGTACTCTACCCTGACCACAGACTGTGGTTAGAAACAGGATATTGAAGCAGCTCGGCTTTTGCTTGTCAGCTGTAAGACTCTTCTCATGTCATTAGTATAGCTTCTCAGACCCCAGTGGATCATCTATACTAGCAAAGCTTTTGGCTTCAGAGCCTCACTCTCCAAGGAGGTTGCAAGTGAAATTGGACAGTGTTGTGTCATGAAGTTGTCACACAGCAGTAGCAGCTCACAGAAGCGTTACACAAAGAAAAGGATTTTGGTGGTTTATAAAACATCTCATTTGGACAACTTTTTGCAGATACTGTGGGGAATCACAGAACATGTTTCAGTAAGAGACTTATTTTGTTGGCAAATTATTGCTGTGTTTGTTGCAAAGCACCTGTACAACCAAAGAAAGGTAATCTCTACCATAGTCTGTTCTCATTCTGGGATATCTTGGTTTTGTAATGTTGGGTAGTGACAATAAAGGAAGTCAATCTAATGTCAAAGATTCTATATCACGCAGCATGCCTTGTGAATGTCTTGATATCCATTTGCAGTCATCAGTGTTTCCTAGCATTGCTTTTGCTTGTTGCTT
Organism: Balaeniceps rex; assembly: GCA_013401315.1. NCBI lineage: Eukaryota > Metazoa > Chordata > Aves > Pelecaniformes > Balaenicipitidae > Balaeniceps > Balaeniceps rex. The sequence goes on from VYZW01046515.1 coordinate 21,037, forward strand.
TGTTTATACAGCACATTAGAGGTTGTTTTAGCAATATACATTGATGTTTGTGTTGAAAGGTGGATTTTCTCTATTTTTAGAAACAGAATTCCCCTTTTGGTAAATATCAATGCTTGCAGATCTTCATAAACAATGAAACCAATGAAACTTTACTTGGATTATTCCTTGATTTGTCACTACCTGGTGTTTCTCTTTTCCCTAAAAGAATCTTAATTTGTGCTTGGGGGAAACTGACCTATTTTAAAATCCAATCTTCCTCCTCATATAATATCAATTTTCTATGAATAGCAGTATTTATTGATTCTTCTTCTTTAACTGAAGCTTATTAATTAGAGTGGTATTTGTGAAGTAGCGTGGTGAATATGCTGCCCTTAAGCAAGATTAGTGTGATCTACAAGTTATTTCTCCTACTAGGTTTTATCACAGTTAATTTTACATAACCATTTCTTACAATTCTCCACATACTCCAAGACTGACCACATTGTTTCATCCAGTGCTTCTTACTTTTCTCATGTTGTGAAATGACAAACCAGGAAAGATTAAAAGCAAGGTATTAATGAGTGACTTTTTTTTCCAAATTGCTTTTCAACTAGATTCTGTTCACTGACCAGCCACACGTGGACCCACCCCATGGGTGTCAGCAAGCGACTGCCAGCAAGTTGCCAGAAAGGCTGATGAGCCGGAGCAGCCAGAAGAATGACTGTATAACCTTGTAGCTTGCATGCCACATCCATCTTTCACCTTTTCTAAAACATAAAACTGTGATTTGAAAAATGTCAGTAAAGATCTAGACCTTTGAAGCACATATGCTTAAATGTGTAAAGGTATTTAGATGGCTAAGGCTGGACCACAATGGACATTTAACTCTTACTGAGATCAATTACTGTCTACTAGGATTCTGGCCCAACAAAATACTTAGCCACCTAACTCTCACTTACTTTTAAATGCTGAGGCTTATCTGCATTTAAAAGCATTGAAATAGTTTTAAAAGTGCAGCTTTTGTGTTGTCCTAAGAAACTGAATCATGGGAGAAAAGAGATCGGACCAGGGGCATAGGGCAGTGCTTGGGAGAGATGAGCCTGTGCCCTTGCACCAGCACTGGTGCTGCTCTGACCGGTGCCCACTCCGTGGGGGAAAAAATCCTTTTTTGTGCATGTGTGTAGGCGCAGGCAGGGGCTGGATTAGTCTTATGCTGGCTGAGAGAGCCGAACTGGCTCCCTGGGAGGTCAAATAGCTCCTCAGGGACTCAGACAAGCACTAGAGGAGGTAAAAAAGCAGAACTTAGGAGCGTTCAGGGGACTGTGGCAATTTAAACTACTGAGAATTGTAGCATTAAAAGTGATGCAGGGATTGGATCTCAGGCTTGGGTTTAGGGAATTAGTGTCATTTTTTTTTTCATGTAGCTTTGCACCTTCGGGGCCAGGCTGTTGCCCAGGACCACATTTGTCCATCTGCTCTGTGATGTGTTGAGGCTGGGTATCTTTGCTGCCTGCGCAGAGAGCCCTGTGTGACTAGCTCAGGTACAAGCATCTGCTCTGCAGACGTCTGCATTTTTTCAAATGAATCCTGAGGTCTGGCTCTGTGTTAGGTGGCTAAAGTCATCACTTGGATCGCCTCCACAAACACCAGTCATGTACTGTAGTGAGTATAATGCAGATTTCAGGATAAAAGAATCTGACAAGGAGAATAATATGTGCAGGACTTGGCTTTTGTTTGCACTAAGCCCGACTTACATTACACAGATATTAACAAAGGTGACTTACACATCTATTAAATGCAAATTAATCACAGTTTTAAAAAGCCTGACATGGCCTGAATGATGTATGGTGGTTTTAACATAAAGGAGTAAGGAAGGCACCACTCTGGCATCCTCATCTTTTAAGAACAACAACCTGTTTCACATGGCAGCCTGCCTTGTTGTACCTGATTATAGTGTATCTCTGCACCTTCTGCTTAATCCAAAGCATGATTCAGAGCACTAGGAAACTGGCACATTTGCTCCCTGTCTCAGATGAGTAAGTCAAAGTATGACCATTAACTGCGAACGTAGGATAAGTGGAAGGAAATGGTGTGAGGCTGAGCAGCACTCAGACACTTATCTTCCACCTGTAGCTGTGGTGAAAAGCAAAATCAGGTAATGACAAGAAACAGCTGCTGGAGACCATGCACTGTACCATGTTAAGAGTCATTGGCTCAAAGACATGTCTGGTGAACAAAAGCTGGAATATGTATACAGTGCTGAAAGGGAAAAGATGTCTTTTCCCCTCTCTTTCCCAAATTTGGGTAGGATTTCTGGTTACTAAAACCAAGAAAACCAGGATAAACTGGGAATGTGATCTGTAACTGAAGCCTGTAAGTGGAAAATGAGCAGTGCTAGACTGTAGTTGTACAGACAAAGGCTTATTTATTGCCACTGACTACATTAAAAATCTCCAGTGCACACAGAAGCCAAACTTCAGATCTTGTCATGCTTAATAAACTATTGAATTAAGCAGAAGTGAAACTACCTGCCATATCTAAAAGATAGTCTCAGTGCCCTTTCAATGCTTTAAGACCAAGTACAAAAGGTTTTAACCTTACCGTAATTAACTTTTTATCATTAAGATTCAGAAAAATTGAATTGTGTTGGACACAGGTCATCATAATGAGAATTTAATGGATCTGTATTACTATGCAAGTTAAGCTTTGAATATGTGCTAAATGCATTACATTACCATTGACCTATGCAAATTTCCATCCCTGTGACTCTTTTTCTTCACTGCTGCCGCATTAAGACCCCCTCTCTCTCCTCATCTCCTTAAACAATGATTTCCTCATTTTCATATTAATTGCATCAGTTAACTGAGATAATGCTCCCACTGAAATGAGCAATAGGATGAATCACTGAAATGGTGCAGTTATTCTTTTTGCTTAACCAATTTCACAGGACCTTCACAAAGAACTGCCTTAATTTGACTTTATATAATTGCTTATCATTAGGCACAGCAGCCCCATGAAGTACCTTTATTTATTTAAGTCTCATCTCTGATTGATGGAAAATTAGTCACTTGCATATCTGAGGAACACAGATTGTTCTGCTACCAGGCAACTTCGTTGTAGAATACCCTGGAGAACTTCAAAACAAGCAACCGCTAATGCATGCTGAATATAAAATACGGGGAAACAAAGTGCAACAGCTAATGACATCCAGGAGTTCCTGTAGAACAACCATGATGTCACAAAACTGCTTTACCTGCTGCTCACTAAATTTCCTACATGAAAGGGGAAAGAGAGACAGGTGTTGTTCCAGGAGAGATTATACATCTAGCCACAGATATACTCTGCCTGTTTTTAACACCGATGATGCCTGTCTGTCACACAGTGTGAGCACTGAAGGTTATAACAGCCCTCATTTTAAAATTAACAAAGTACCCTACGTGGTTTAGAGTTCAGCCAGAAAGCTTTAATCCACTTCTCATTTTTAATATTCTTAAAGTATTTATTCAGGACAGCTCAAAGGAAATGTTCACGGTTTTCTTCTTTGTAAGGAAAAGGGTGTGTGGGGGGAATTAAAATTTCTAAGGCAAATTATGCTGTTATCATCAACTGACATACTCAGAAGGGACCTAGAAAGGATGCCACCTCCAGCATAAAAGGAGTCATAGCATATTATCCTATCATGGGATTTGAGTTGAAGGATTGCCTCCAGGTCTCCTCGAAGCACACTGTGTACTTTTGTCCCTGTGGATGAGACTACCTGTCACTGAACCAGATATCAGCAGTCATTAAATCCATATAGTCATAATATTGTTCTTTCCAGACATCAATACTGTGATTCATTTTTCCCCTTATATTTGCTCCTACTCTAATTCTACACGCAAGTCTGCTGTCTCCCTCCCCAGCAGAAGCCTCAGTTAACCTTTTCCATCTCGCCAGGCTGTTGTGGCTCCCGAACAGCACAGCACCCAAATGGCCCCTCCGATTTATGCCTCAAATCATCTTCAGCCACTGGTGCTTGAGTCGGAAAAAAACTCTAATGAGCTGAAAGCAACAGCAAAGAATTATACTGATTATTTCTTCAATGTTCTGCGCTTGGAGCTGTATCAAATATAAACTGAAGAAAATATTGCCTCGGGGGCTTGCAGTCAGAAGTATTAACCTTGGAGTAAAGGCTGTTTTCAATTGTTCAGGAGGGTTAAATTTTGGTTTAATTCTGTTCCTGTTGAAATCCCAGGTAAATGAAGAGCATTTTTGTTTTGCTTTGTTTCCCCTACTTTATCTCCATCTAGGATACATGCAGGCAAGAAAGTGGGTCCTTGCCCTGGCCTGGCATTACACACAGGATCAAGAAAGTTCGATTGCATTTTGTGGAAAGACTGAGACCTGAGAAAGTAGCTTTTCATATTAGCAGTGAAAAATAAGTGCAACTTTCTAAACATTACGTGATGCTTAGGTTGAATTACATGTTTGCAGGATTTCATGCTTCAGTACAAAACAGGACTTGCCCTGAGAAGCCCAGATGAGAAATACCTGTGTTTTATTGAGTTAATTTCAAAGTTTGGAATAACTCCTGATCTCAAAGTTGGCAAACCCTTGGTTCTGGCCACCTAAGGGTAAATTTCAGAATTAATGCCAAGGAAAAAGATTCATGTGCTTCCTTCCCAAATACTGTCTTATTCAAAGTTCCTTTGAACTGAATAAAATTTTTCCTTATTATTTGGCTCACAGTTTCTCCTTGTACCACGAATGGTATCATGCATCAGGGATATAAACTCAAAACCACTGTCAGCATAACCACAACATGGGGGCCAGCCGAAGGTCAAGGATGGACCTGAGCATGCTTTGTAGGAAGGTGATGTCCTTATGAACACTTCCAAGGAGCCTTTATGCTAGTTAAGCTGTCCACATGCTAGCTGCCAGGGAATGCTATGCAATTCTCTGCCTTCCTCATGAGTTTTCATAGCTCATCCTTGCTTGTAAAACAATTTGCTATAAGAAATTAGGAGAACATTTCCCTAACTGAGTGCAAAACATGGAGCTATTCCAAGAGGCAAGTATTTGCAATTAGGAGACATCATAGTCTTAGGTATGCTTAAGTACCCCACTGTATACTGTCATTTATCTGTAGCTGCTTATTTTAGTCTAAAATGGCTAAAATTAATACAGTTGCAGGAATCTTTCCCCCACAAACCCTTAACAGCAGCAATAATGACTGTGTTAAATCAGACCTCATTGCAATGTAATGAAGCCTGACTGACATATTGCAGGTATGATACTAAGTAATTTCATAAATTATTAAACTGTAATTGAAAGTAATAGTGCAGATTACTTTTCGACACGCTTAAAAAAAGACCTTGGCATGAAAATAAGGACTGTAGCATGACTGATTGGAAATAATGATCAATACCTTAATTTTAAGAAAGGCCACAAGTTCCAAGTTTAAAATTAGAACAGAAAAAAATTTGAATTTTCTACCACTCAAGCTACTCTGACACTTTGAGTTCTGTTTAACTTTTAAGTAAAGAGGAGAAATGGAAATATATTTTACCTCACAGAATGGGAATCTCTAACCATTTGGGATCCGAAATGCTGAAATACTGATGGAAAACTGAAAATTCAGAGAAAAAAATAAAACTTTTCCTGCACAATTTTTAATTTTTAGAAGCTGCATTTTCTTTCTGCAAGCAACCTCGAAGGAACCAGTTGTACTTAAAATCTTGGTATTATATGAACTGTATCATTTTATGTCTTCGGACATTTTGTGCTTCCCATTTCACCCTGTTAAAAGGTTATTTACCATTATACGTGCTTATTTGTGCACATGCCTTATGAAACCAGCCATACCCTTGCACCTCTGCTCACTTAATTATATTTACTCCAGATCTAGTGGCTTGATGCATTTAGGCAGGGATTTGAAAACAAGGTCAACAAACCTTTGGGTGTATTTTTGGATTGTTTAGCTTGGGATATTGTGGGCATGAACTGCCTGAGAATAAAGGTATTTATTAGATTAACCTGATTGTTAGTGCATTTTCTGTGCTGCTTGCAGGGATTTTTCTGACAAAGCAATTGTTGGTTAAAAATCAAATGTTCTAATGGAAAAAGTCAGATTCAGCAAGACTTTTATTGACATGCTGATATTTCAGGGAATGCATGCGTGAGGAGGAAAGGAGAGAGAGGCACTGTTGCCCAATGGTGAGGATACCTGGGTAGATACAGGAAGCCACAGGTTAAGTCTCCAGTCTCACTGAAATGAATTTTTGCCATCAGGAGATGGAGTTCTACCTTTCAGTAGTACACAGCAAGCTGAAACCACTGTCCTTATAATTGCATGGAGACCTGCGGTATAAAATACCCAAGTCATCCCACAGAAGACACAAAAAATATTGCCTATTTTAATGCAATCATGCTTCACAGTTTCTCGCTCACTTTATTGGGTTTCCTAAAGTGAAGCACTTTCAGTTCAAGGACATCTTCATCTTTAGCTCTTGTTTATTTTTCTTGTCACTGGTCTATTGCTCTCCAGAGGAACATTAAACATCTCAACGGCATGGCTTACACATGAAATATACAGTTGGTTCAGCGCAGAGGGCTTCATTTTAGGGCTCATATTAGTGGGTCCCTTGTGAGTTGATATTATGCCATTTTTGTCCTTAGATCTTCTGGGGAAAGCTATCATCCAGTAAATTGCCTTAGTCAGATAAACATTACTAGATAGATGTCTTCCTGCCTCTCTCAGCAATGGGCTCTGCAGAAGGAAAGGTCATTGTTCATTCTCTTCCACTTTATCCTGCTCAATTGTTTGTCGCTGTATCCAGACAGAGTTGGTTAGTTTTTACCAAGGTGAACTTAGGAAATAATAGTAACATAAACACACAGCTTAAGTGAACCAAAATATCCAACAGTTTGGGGAGAGTGCATTGACTCTTCCAGGAATTTTCTTCATCCACTTTAATTCTGCCCTGTGTTCATCAGTGTGTAAACCTTTTCCAGCGTCTTGGTTTTCTACTTTCACTCTTCAAAGCCTGTAGAACAATTTTGTAACTTTCCCATGATTTAGAAATGACTTCACTCCATGTCTGCCAAAGGGTAAATCCTATTTAATTGTCTTTCAGAGTAAGAAAAAGGATAAAGGGTTTCACAAAGACAAAACAAATAGAGTTATCAATTTTTAACTGGGACTAGTTTGTCTGTCCGTAGGTGGAGTAATAACTATTGGTATTGGAAATATCACGACTTGGTGTCTACCAGCCAGGAATGGGTGGGAGGGGGTTGGGGGCTCATTTTTCCTCCGCTCTGCTGTCACCTCCTCGTGCTGCTTCTCCATCTTACTGCCATCCCTGCCACACAGGCTTAGGCACTGTCCCTCTCTGTGGCAGTCTAGCTGGCTAGTCTAAAATGCTCTCTGCCTGTCTTGCTGACTTAACCAAGATTACAAATTCCCCAACATGGTGCATTCCTTAGAAAGTTCAGGCCAGTGATGGTTCCTGGGCTCTGGTGGTGTAAGTCTCCTGTACTTTGATCTATTCAAAACTCAGAGCATTTTTTTCATTAAATTTCCTATAGATGCATCTTGGTGTGACATTTGAGGTGAAATCAGCATCAACCAGGGCCTTGTTAAAGAAGCTGGCAAGAGCAGTTGCCTTTATGGTAGGCATTATTTCAATTTTATTCATTTGTACTGGAGCCAAAAGCTGTGCATTTGGATCTATTTAAATGTAATTTGGAGTGGATCAGTTTAACCCAAGGACCATACAGGGTAGACTGATGCTTTCATGTAATCAGGGTGTCATATAAGGAATGCATCCACCCCTAAATATCTACAGTAAAGCTTGAGATGGTAGTGTTTATTGGAGTAACAGATGATGTGACTAAGGGGCAGCCACTAAGCACTTACCCAAATTAGATAGCTCATACTTCAGTAGGGTTTGTGAGTGCTAATGAGGAGGAATTACAGGGACAGCCTTAGACCAGGTCTTGAGTATGTGCTGAAGACTACTCTCCAGGATCTTGCAGGAAGTAGGCTTATGAAGAGAGAGAGCGAGCTTCTCGGCTGCAGGTTTTCTGGTTACCTCTCTTTTTCCTCAAACCCTTCCTCTCGCTTTGGACGTGATGATGCAGAAGGGAGTACCACAGCCACAAAGTTCAGGTTCAGCCACAAAGTTCAGGTTCAGCCACAGGGATAGGCGTTCCTTCTCACCCTGGGAAGCTCCCTAGAGTCCCCTCCATAGGCCCAGTTTGATTTTCTGATCCTAAATTTGAGAGAACAAAATGAGACCACTTGGCATTGCTGTTTTTGTATTTAGCTGGGCATGACTTACAGAAGTAGTCTAGAAATTTTATTTGGGAAATCCTTCTCTATTTTTCTTATCCTTTCCAATAGCACAAACTGCTCAGACTTTTAGGTCGATAGCTTGTTGGACCTGTGTTTTCCTCAGACTCACTACTTCTGGGTTTAGAAATCCAAGCCTTTCAGAAAATGCTTGCTGCACATTTTCAGATCTTTTGCACACATGCAAGAGCTCCAATTGATCTAGGATGCTGCAAAGGTCCTTCCCACAGACAAATTGATCTCTCTGTGCTGAAAATCCTGTCTTCAATCATTTGAAAAATGCAACAAATTCAGCTGTTTCACTGGCAACTGTCAGGCATTCACTGGTAAGCCACACAGACTGCGGGAACTGACCTCGAGAAAACTTGGTTTACTCTGTGCTCTAGCAACTTGTCCTGGTTTCAGCTGGGAGAGAGTTAATTTTTCTTCCTAGTAGCTGGCATAGTGCTGTGTTTTGGATTTAGTGTAAGAAGAATGCTGATAACACACTGATGTTTTTAGTTGTTGCCAAGTAGTGCTTACACCAGTCAAGGACTTTCTCTTTCAGCTTCCCATGCTCTGCCAGGTGCATGAGAAAACTGGGAGGGGGCACAGCCAAGATAGTTGATCCAAACTGACCAAAGGGCTATTCCATACCATATGACGTCATGCTCAGTATATAAACTGGGGGGAGTTGGCCGGGGGGCAGCGATCGCTGCTCGGGGACTGGCTGGGCGTCGGTCGGCGGGTGGTGAGCGGTTGCATCACTTGTTTTCTTTTGTTTTGTTTTGTTTTGTTTTTTTTTCCCCTGGGTTTTGTTTCTCTCTCTCTCTTTTTCTCCTTTTCATTGCAATTTTATTACTATCATTATTATTGTTATTTTATTTCAATTATGAAACTGTTTTTATCTCAACCCGCGAGTTTTCTTTTGCCCTTCCGATTCTCTCCCCCATCCCACCGGGGAGGGGGAGGGTGAGGGAGCAGCTGTGTGGTGCTCAGCTGCTGACTGGGGCTAAACCACGACACAACTAAAGCAATCCACCTTTTCTGAGGAGATTTTTCTTGCTTCTAAGAATCAGAAGGAAGCTAAATAACAAAATGACCTATGCAAACTCTCAGTTCAAACCCATACATGCTGCACAATGTGTGCCTGATAGCAATGCTCTTAATCTGTAGGAGAGGGTATACAGCAAAGTTGCCTGCGGAATTGCTCCCATATTTGCAAACAAGTCAGTCAGTGTTCTGCTTTGTGGTTCTCTTTCAAGCCCCTGTGGCAGAGTACATACAGAGCAAAATGTTGCTAACCATTACCAACATTCATATGAATCTGCCTGCCCCACAGCATGTCTCTAATGCAAGAGAGATGCTACACTGAATCAAACTGAGGATTTACTAGTCCAATATTCTGACACTGGCTGAAACCGGTTGCTCTGGAAGATGCTGGAAGATATAGCTGTGCAACTGAGAAGTTAGATAGGTTGGGGATGGCTTCAACATCCCCTTGTTCTGCTTTTTCTCACAAAATACCATTATCCTTTTGTACGAAGCAAACAGGCTTTTTCTTCCCAACATCAGGTTGGAAAGCTCTCATCTGTGTCTAGAGTTCAAGGTGGATATTATTAATCTCTTCCCTCTCTGGATGACTCAGATTTTCCCTCAGGCATCATTCCTGGAAAAAAATAAGGTATTGGAACACTTGGCGTCTGGATCCAGAGCTGAAATGAATTTTTCTCTCATCACAATAACACAAGGTAATTGCATTGCATGTGCTTGTGTGGTCTCAGTTTCTTGTGTATCTCCTTCAGTTGTATCTTGCCAAGCCTGTGACAAATAGTTGTGGGAAGCCTCTCTTCTTACAGTGCTAAGCTTTTGTTCTGAAACAGAGAAAATATACCTACTGCACTGAGCCTTGTACCCTGCAAATTTCTATCACTCTCATAGTTGTTGTCTTTAAATACCACCTCTGTTTGTGCTTGCTGTGCTTCTTCAGTTGAGAAGGATCTTGGTGTTGGTCATTTAACTGCTTCAGCACCAAAATCCCAGAGATATTTTAGGATGTGATGACCATTGTCCCTGTCATCATTTGCCATCAGTGTAGCAACAAAAAGAAATAGCGATAGCAACAGAAGACATGGAGTTTTGCCTTCCAAATGGACGTGTTGAGGAGTCAGGTAGGAGAAGCACTGCAACAGTTCTGCTGTTGGCCTCAGATCCCCAAAAGCTGCTGCACAGGGGTCACACTGCCATGAGCTCGGTCCAGAGCTGTTTAGTATGTGACTTTTGAGGACACTGGATGGAAATGAGAGCTCAGCTTCTGACCATATATGCCTAAATGCTTCTGAGGGAAAGCCATTGCCACAAACCTCTGTGTTTTAGGCCTTTTTTCCCTGTGTGGACAAGCAAGCAGTGGGACAGAGAGGTTGCCTTCCAGAGACAGAGAGGCTGTGCAGTCTCCATCGAAGATTTTTGACCAGATGGGTCAAGTCCTGAGCAGCTTGGTTTAATGTCCCAGCTTATCCAGCTTTGAGCAGGAGGTTGGACTTTAGACCTCCCGAGGTCCCTTCCAGCCTGAGTTGTCCTGTGGTCCCATGTACATATTAATATAAGGGTATCACAGAAATGTGCGGGAAGTGGGTAGGAAGTGGGAGCAAAAGTACTTTGGTACAGAATGAGAAATGCAATAGGGAGCAAAGGGGATGATGAGATCTGTGCTGAGGCCTCAGCCATGCTGCACCCCAGAAGAGCTGCCTGTATCAACCAGTCCAATGCTGCAGATTGCTTTTGCTGGCATTTTTAGATGGAAAATCGCGTCCTCCAGGAGGTAAAAAGCGGGTGATGAAATGAGGTGGCACTTCCCAGATTCCAGTACATCTCTGCCAAGAGCTTCTGTCCATGTAACGCCATGTGGAGCCTGCAAACACCAGATTATGCTTGGCACAGCCAGAGTAGTCCCTGAGAAGGCTTCTAGGCAAACATGTTTCAGTGCAACTACCAAGCTGATAGAAATCGGTGATGGCAGCAATGGCTCATGTTACTCCGACTCCAAGCAGGACCAGTCACGATGGCCATCTTTCAGAAAGGCTTGTTCACAGATCCAAACATGCATGTGGAACTTGTTTTGAAGAGTCTATACGCTCAGATGGAAAACTTACAACTCTTAGGAATAACCAGTCATGTAACTCTCAGATAGACATTCATGTCAGTATTGTTTTCTTTTTTTTTAATTTAAGTCTTCTTTTCTCATGTCCAGATGATGATAACATAGATATTAATGCCTGATGCTATGTTCAGGTGTTTCTTGGACAAAAAAATGAGCTAGCTCTGTAATGTGTAGGAGTCTGAAGGCAATGTTTATCTATAGCTGACAAGAGGTTTCTGTTAAAATATTTTTTAGGAACCAGATGTGTTTTCAACTGCTTTTTAATTCTGATTGAACTATATTTCCTGGAAAAGACTATTTTGTTTTCACAGAAACAAAACTTTTGTCATGAAGAGTTTTTTAACAGTAGAAATGTGGAATTATAATTCCATTTATTTTAAAAAAAGTAAACATTTTAAAAAATTATTTAAATAACAATTTAAAGTTATTATTGTAAGAAGAATTAATCCTCACAAGAATTTTAACTGAATATGTTTCAAATTTTCCCACAAAAACTTTAATTAATTACCACTAAGTTCCAGTTGCTTCATATATATGTTCCATATACAGGCAGAGTTCGAAATTTCTGTACCTTGGCTGTGTACATGAAAATCTCTAAAAATCAGTGGGCAAAAGGCACCACTATAAAACTGTGATAGCCTAAATTATTTTTTTGCATTTGTTGCTGCCATTTCACAGTTTTTAGTTTGCTGCTTGCAGTCACATTTCTGAAGCTGCTTTCTGAGTTTTCTCCATCTCCCTGAAGCTCAGCATTCAGGTTTGTTTTGAAGCATCTTTATTTTTTCCCAAATTGTACCAGGGACTGATATTTCCTGCCAATACTTCTGACCTCTCCAGGTCATTTAAAATTGCTCCTTTGGTCTCCTCACTTTCATCAGCAATGCTAATCATTAAAATGTAGCAGGGAGGTGGGGGGGGGTACAGCCTACCACATGAGGAAATTCACACCACCTGTTGGGGTACAGTCCTTCACCTGCTCAATCCATGGCCAACATCATAACTCTGAGCTCATCTTGCCTCTGACTCTCTAAGTGGAGCATCCCTGGGGTGTGCAGCCCCCAGCAGAGCCAGGGACATAGCCTGTCGCTCAGTAAACACCTTTCTTCAGGAGGTGGTAGAGGATGCATCTTCCGCTAAGGGCATGTTCACACAAGCCGTTGGCTCTGTCGTCTCTGTGCTCACAGCTCCAGGAGGAGCTGGGGCAGCGTGTGGCTGCTTACCCACTGAAACACTGCTCGGTGTCTGCATGGCCAGTGTGGAATATAGGCAATTTATACTGTTTTTCCATCAGTAGATGCATAAGAAAGGTCATGAAAACACAATTCTGTGCAGTTTTATTATTTATTTTATTTCCTTCACCATAAATCATTGATTTTAGTATCTTTTTTTACCCAAGTCAAGGAAGGAAAACCAAGCAAGATCACTCAAAATATAATAGTATAATTTTTGGAGGAAATTTCAGATTTGGCATTTTTGAGAAAAGCAGGAACATTTATCAGGCATTTTTTACTTCTAACTGTTGCTGGAATGAAAACGGGATATGTTAGGAGATGATGCAGAAGCAATTAGTTGGCAGAGCTCACCTGCAGTGATAAAGGATGTGTATTAAATTGCTCTGAAACTTCATTTAGAATATCACCACCGTATGCATACATAGAGCACTTACCTAAGGATATCTGCGTTAGTCTCCATAGGCACGGACAAGCACAAGGTAGAGAAGTTTGAAAGAGAGATAAAACATACAACCTTTTGAAATTTATCTGCTAAGAGCACAAGGTAATACATAAAAGGAAGATTCATTTTCTGTGTTTACAGTTTATGTTAAATGCCGTTGTAGATAGAATCTCAGTTACAAAGGCAGACGGTTTAGTTCAGAGTGATTCGATTACTAGCTTTTTTAATGGAAATGTCACTATTTCAAAGTAGCAATGCTGAGTATTAACTTCAGGCATGTCATGTGGCAACAAGTTGGACTAATCTCTTGTCATAACTGGTTTGGTTCCTCTTTTTTTTCATTTCGGGTTTAAGCGAGGCTAATAAAAAAAGTCTCAGCAGTCGTGCACAAATAGCAGCAGATGGGGCACAAAGCCTGTGCCCCTCCCTTCTCTAGCTCACTGACAAGAGGACGATCACACAGGTGACAGAAGTGCATCAGCATGATATGGTACTGCTCCACCAAGGGTTTTGTAAATCCCTGGTGACAGGCTTAGGGCAGGCAACTGGCAAGAACCTGATGACTTGCTATGCTTCAGTCATTGGAAAGTTTAGAGGCAAGCATGAGAAAATAGTTGAATTGATATAAATAGTGACTATTTGGTCTGAGAAAAAGCCTAAATACTTAAATGCCACATTTCAGCTCTGAATGCACTTTTATAGCCTAAAAAAAGCAAAATTGTAACAGAATTAAAAGACATAGTTTATATGAATATTTGCTCCTCTGGCAAAGCTCCTAGAAAGGAATTTTAAAATTCCTTTTTCCTTATAGGTTATAAATAATAGAATATCTGCCATTGGTAATTGTGTAGTTTATTTTCATTACACGACTTGAGGTTTTATTGAGTTTCCTTTAGGGCAACATCAAGTTAACTTGTGCACAAGGCTTTCAGAGGCCTATCATTAACGCCAGCTCAGTCACAAGGTGAGGCAGCGAGGAAGGAGCTTGTGGGGTCAGGTCTTCATCTGACCTTTGAGATCTTACTTTGTACAGATATTATACCGCAGGAACATTCCTTTGTCCCTTGAAATGTAATCTCTGCTCAAAAATTACCATATGGGACCAGGCTGTTGTTGATGTAAACGTGTTTTAAAAGCCCTTTTGTGCAGTTATTTTGTAACCCCTATCTATAAATCCCTTCAATGAAATATCAGAGAGTTATTCAGCTGTGAAACTACGTAGAGGAGACATTTTGCTTATCCTGGGTCAGCATTTTCTGGCTTTCTGTAAACACTCTCTCACATGATGCTTGTTAATAGGCTTCCTCATGCAGAAAATTCTTGGCAGCCACTGGAAAAGTTCTCCAAAAGACTGATTACTTTCCCTTTGCCTGAGGCCAGCTGCTGATCACGGCCCTTACGTAGCATGACAAACACAGTTAATATCCGAACATGCAGCCAGGACTGAAACACTCAGTCATGCACCAGTTAAAGCTTGGCCTACCAACACCCCAGGAGGTATATTAATATGTTACAACCTGTTGGTACTAGTTTCAAGGAGTTTTAAAAGAGGTGGGCGAGATGGAAGATGGAAAGACCAAAGGATGGATTTAGCTGGAGTTCACCCAAGGGCACACTGCCATGGCCTGAGGACACTAGTGGGATGGACTGACCCTGTCAGCCTCTCCTGGGGTGTCCCCAACCCTGCCTGTGGCCCAGGACCCCACTTCAGCCCAGCTGACCCCCACCTGCAGGCTGACATGCCTGCCAACTGGCCTCAACCCTGTCCCCAGGGAGGTGCCTGATGCCCGGGGCTGGGGGTGTCCTTGGCTGCTCCCCAGCTGCCCTGGTCCCTGCTGAGGTGATGGAGGGCAGGCAAGACCCTGCCCTGCCACCCCCCTGGAGTCCTGAGTATTTAGGAAGCTCTTGGGCTGACTTCCCAGACCGCATCACTTTTTTTTTCTGACTTAAGAACACAATTGCATGCTTGGACCATGATGAATTGTGCCATCTTATTTCCTGAAGATGGGCTCTAGACAAAATAATTACAGGTATTTCTGGGAGGATGCAGGAGATTATTAACTATTAGTGGTGGTAATGATCCTACATGTATACTGTGCTAAGCAGATGGATCCCTAAGCACTTTGCAAATGTTGCTACTTGTGCTAACATAAAAAAGTTCAGCAGAGCTGCAGAGAAAGATGAAATGCAGTAATTGTAACAGCGGGCAGTGGCACTACAATAACTCAGGACAAATGAAATGTTAAGTGATCCTCTGAAGCGTGTGGGGGACAGGACAGAGGGAGGAAGGCGTTTAGAAAAGCCCGGTGGAATTTGGCTAAGACAGCTATACTGGGTAAAAAAATTGTTTTGCAACAGTTGTTGCAAAGTAATTCTCTTTGCATGAGCTGTCAACATTTAAACTCTGTCACAAAGCTGTCTGGTGGAATTTTATAGTGGAAGTACTTTGTCTGGAGCCAAAATGTAGGGAAAATAAGTATACATACAACAGTGGAACATAAACCTCCAGTATACCCTTCCCAGGTGTTCTCGGTGAGACATTTAATGGATATGAGCAAAAAAAGAATAAAAATATGTAAGTAGTAATATCCTTGCAGACAACACCTAAAATTAGGACCAGAAACCAGATCATGATTTCAAACAGAATTTGGATCATAGGATAGGTCTGCATTACTGTGATCAGCAAAGTGCCATGAGTTCACACAAACTTATACAACCGTATATGCTAATGTCTCTTCGCTAAACTTACAATAAACAAGTTCAAGATCTCTGTTCTGTGTCTTACCAGTAGAATTTCCCTAGTGATCTTCTGGCCTTTGTTTATTGTGGCTGCAAAAAATTGCAATTTATAATGGTGTAATAAACACTTCCTCTAACCTCAATAAAAAACACTATCAAGTTTTACAAGGAAAGAAGTGGCATAGGCTAGATATGCCCAGAGGAAACTTCACTGTAAGGACACTAAGCCTTTAAATATTTTTTCCTCTTTTTGATTTCCAGACCTTAGACGAGACTTCCATGGGCACACACAGATGCTGAATTTCACCTTCTCCTTTACAAAATGACTGAACCAGTTACAGTTTAGATTCCTAAAAAGAGGTGAGTTATTAATGGCTGACAGACAGAAAGCTCTTTCAGCTTCATTCTTGTATCTTCCTGTCCAAATTTTTTTCCTGGGACTCCATGTCTCGTCTTTGCTCACACTGATGTTTCAGTAGGACATCTCCAAACTGAGGTGTCCTACTGAATGGATCAATGGAGGTACCAGCTTCTGTGTGCAGGCTTTGATGTGTTGTGCTCCTAGCAGCTATTGAAACATTGCGAAGAATGGAACATAACTGAAAAGACAGATCTGCATGAAAATGTGGCTTTGTACAACCTGGGTAGATGGTGAAATTAAATGCATGTCAAAGTAAAATGATGCATGTAGGAAAGACATCACCCTAATTTAATTTGTAAAATGAGGGGTTCTGACCTAACCTTTACCAGTTTGGAGAGAGACTTTGGGGATACAATCGATAATTCCATGAAAATGACAGCCCAGTGCTCAGCACTGAACAGCAACAACATTGCAAATGTTAGGAACTATTGGTAAAGCAATAGAGAACAAAACAGAGTTCATCATTACGCCTTTATATAAATGCATGGCGTGTCTGTGTCTTTGTACTGTTCTGTTCTTTTCATCTCAGAAAGAAAATAGTAGAACTGGAAAAAGGTTCAATTGTCCTTGATTGTCAAGGGCTATCAATATATGGGACGTGTGCTGTGTGAGGAATAACTAAGTAAGCTAAGATTCTTCTTTCTGGAAAAGAGACAAATTACAGGGGACAAGCTAGAGGGCTATAAAATCAGGAGTGAGGTAGAGAGGATGGATGGGGGTTGATGGTTCACTGTCTCTTCCACTATAAGTACTATGGATCATCAAAGTAAGATAGTAGGAACAAGCTTCAAAACAAACAAGAGTAGGTTATTCTTCATGAAGCAGGTAATACGTCAGTGATACTACTGCCAAAGGATGCAGTGAATACTAAAGGTTTAGGGGGGACCAAGGAGAGACCGGACAGGTTAAGGAAGAGAAATACATTGGGGAATACCAACTACACAGAAGCCAGACTTAACCCAGGAAGTCCCTGAGCTGAAAATAGGTGGTGGCTGTGAAAGTATCATGGAGGGGTATAGTCTATTCTTGCCTTTTGGTTAGTCCTTCCTAGTTTACCCCCTTATGGCAGCTGTAACCTCAAACCCTGTCTCCTATCAACCTTAGTTCTCACCAGTTTGGCTATTCTTACATTCATTGAGTAGCAATGCCCTAGTGAAGGGAGGATTCTTCAAGTCTGGTGGACTTGGCAGTGCTAGGTTAACGGTTGGACTCAATGATCTTAAAGGTCTTTTCCAACCTAAACGATTCTGTGATTCTATGATTCTTGGCCTTCCTATTTTTTTTTTTTTACATTAATGCAGTTGCTAGACTGCATTTAACTACTATTGACCTATGTAGTAATTAATGTTCCTTTATGTATCAGGCCAATAAAGTTCCGATTCCAGAGGTGTTCTTGTGTCCGTCAGTGTAAATATGCCCTTTATGTTCACAGTCAAATTCTTCTCTTTTGTCTTTTTTCTGTCTGCACTTTTCATGCCTGTGCTATGTCATTTCTGTTGCAAAACAAAGGAAAGGCCTTTGTAATACACAAGGAAATCTAATTTGCTTTTCACAGTGGACCTAAACCTAGTGATTGATGTGTTTCAGTAATTAAATTCTGCTACCTGCAAGTTGCTGAATGTAAGATTTAGGAAGGCAGGAGGGAATGGGTGAAAATGGAAAATATATTAGCAACTTTTGTGTCTTATGCTACAGTGTTCAATATTCCACCCATTTATGTTTGAACAGGTGAACAACTTTCAAATACATGAAGATAACCCTGTACATTGGGGAGGAAAAGACTGACAATTATCCGACCTATTGAGAGAGGGATGATTGAGCAGTGAATGTCAGTATACCTTGTCTCAGGAGAACAAAGAAACAAAAATTGTGGGTATTGGACAAGTCAGAAATTATAAGGAAGATAGAATCCTTTGACCATGATGGTATATTTTAACTCCATGTTGTGGTTAAATCTCATGCTGTTCTCAGAGTACCTCTACACAGCACAGGGCCTCACCTTACATAGGTACCCAAGGGAAATCTGGCAGATGCACACAGGTAGCAGAAAGCTTAACCCTAAGGATCTGCTGCTATGTGAGCACTAATGTATTTCACTTCTCAGTTTTTCTGTTGGAGCTTGCTGTGTCTCTGTTCAGAAGACTGCTCAGTGCCCAGCAGACCTGCCTTCATATTAAGCAAGGCAAATGATATACATTACCTATGGTTCATTCTTTTTCTCAGCTTCTCTGCAGGGAAGAAATAGTGTATGCAGTGTAGTGTTTTATTGACATATTTGAACACCTTAGACTGGTCTATGGTAGGTGGACTTCTCCCATTTGAAGTTTTTCAAGAGAGCTAGATGTCCTTCTAAATTATGTGTTATAGCTAGAAGTTACCTGGAAGTTACAGCCTTTATGCAGACATTGCTGCATGAGACCCCCTGACCTCATCAACATTGTAGATGTCAACTAAATGTACAGGGAAATACCTTCTGGTCTTAAAATATACAAATAGCTGAACCACTTAACTGGCTGAAAAAGTCTCGATGGCCAAAATAAATGTCAGTATGTATGGCAAATTTGTAAGCACTCTGCTACTGAGCTGCCTTACAGCTTGATGGGTTTTTTAGCCTTCATTTATACATTCCCCTGACAGAACATCATCTAAGATCTTTAGTGTCTATGATGGTTAGTGAATATGCAACTTGCTTTTGTAATGCTGCACAACCTTGTCAACTGAAAGCAGGGGCATATGAAGCCAGGCTGGAGACTGAATCCAAGAACAAAGCAGTGCTGGATGCACTCTACAAGCAGGGTTCTTCCCACTGTGTTAACATGTTTATTTTGTGGTAGATTAATTTTCTAGCTGATGATCTAATCTAATTAATGGCATTGCCATTAAATTAAAAAGCCATGATGATTTGACTGCATTTGAGAAGCATAACAAATAAAATGTTTGACATATGGGGATATCCACACTTTGGAAATATGGTGCTTTATGAAAAGTAAGAGTAACAGCCAGGCTCTTGTTATGGGCAGAAAAAAGGAGACCAAAACCATCTCAGATTTACTCAGAGCTGTGACATGACCTCAACATCTTGTAACGTGTTGTGCAATTATTATTTTGAGATTAAAAGTGATGCTATATTTCCTTACTGAACTCTTTGCTTTGAAAGTGAAGTTCAGCTGTACAAAGGATACTACAAAGCCTTTGCTTTTCTGCAGTCATCAAACAGGGAGCTACTGGGGTGAAGACCTTGTACTGACTTTTGCACACAGACAGTGGTCAAAACAGGACTTCAGGCGTACCAGTATGGATATCTGCAATTACTGGCATGGAAAGAAAAAGTCCCAATATGCTGCTATCTGTCCTGTTCCCTGTCAGCAGAAAGTGCTGGGACGCCTGTTATATATGTTGCTGCCTAATACAGGGCCGTTTTCATCACTGCAGCAGGATAAATTTCATCCATTCCAGATACCTGAGAAAATAAATGTGGAGGACGAATACTATATAATTATGACCTTCCAAGTTGTAAGCGTTCATATCAGAGTAGTATTTTTAAGAGTGGTTTTAATTTTAAGGACTCTGCTTCTCTTATTCACAACATGGGGGTTGTTTCTCACCAAAAATCCTCAAATCTCTAATACTTGCAGCTAACAGCTTCCAAGTGAGGTATGGACCAAAAGCTACAGTAGAAAACTAGTCAGTGAATGATTAAGAATGGTGTACATATTACAAAAAGTTAAAATCTGCTTGCAGAGTTTTCTCAAAGATTCTTCTTTCCTTTCCCTTCCCATGCTAATGATAAACAGCTTTGTGATAATCTAGTTTTGTTTTATAGCTTGCAGGGAGCAGTTACATGTTGTCTTCCTTTTGATATGCAGAGTTTTTAGCCCTGCTTAGCTTAGCAAGAGAGAAATGTATTTCAAACCTGAGTGCTTTCTCCTGTTTGCCTGTAAGCCCATTTTATTTTACTTCAGCTATTATTTTGTGATATTACCTTCTGGATGTCCCCACACTTTAATTGGTTCAGTATAAGACACTCGATGGGCACCATGAGAAAAGGTACAACTTCGGAAGAAGAAAGGTCACTTCTAATAACATGAAGAGTACTACACTTCTAAACAATAAATGCTCATTTACCCATTTCACTCATCTAGTGTAAAGGAACTCTCTTTTTCTTTATACTTGGAACAGCAGTTTCACATTATTACTACCTTCTGCTTATTTTGTTATTAAATAATGGTTACAGCTGTCACAGGTGGTACTGCAGTAATCATGATTATTCAAATGAGAAGAAAAATTTTTTTTGGTTTAACAAGAAAAAACAAACAAGCAAACAAAATTAAATAATATGAAAAGCAATCCTGATTCCCTCCCCAAAGAAATCCCTATTTGCATTGCATAAGCACTCAGACAGGTTATTGTGTGCTCTTTCTTGATATTTTTGCTCAGAAATTATCTTCTGCCCAAACACTTTTTATGTCGTTTGATAAATTAAGTGACAAAAAGTGGTCCTTGCTTCGAGACTGAGGCTATTTCTTCAAGGACAACAGAGATTGGTGTAGATTGGTGTAACTCTCAAAAAGTGTGGGTTTTATGTAGAACCATGAAAACACAGGACACAGCACTGAGAGGAACTGCTGAGGATGAGGGCCAGGGCCAGGATACTGCAGTGTGCCATGTCACATCAGGGACTTCAGCCTACATCTACTTCTGTCCTGCATATACCCATTTATTTTGGTGTCAATATTGCTACTTCAACTTACTTTTCTCTTTTAGACATACTGGCCCATTTCCCAAGATGTATTTATTAAATGCAGTATTACTAAATTTCATTTCAGACTCTCTTTTGCCAGTGCAAAACAAGCCAAAATCTCATGTCTCTTCTTGTATGGCTCATCTCAGCTCCCTGCCCAACAGCACTCTGGATGGTTCCACCTGTAGTAAATCTGACAGTGTTGCACCTGCAGTGCATACACTTGTGTATATCCTCCCAAAAACTTTGAACCCTTGGGTGAGTCCAAGGACATCTGACTGAGAGACAGAAATCTCACAGGGATGTGGGAAAGAGAAGTCTGAGTTTATAGTTCAGGTCACATGGTGTGCAATTTGTCTTTTCCAAATCAAGAAAGTCAATGTTTGATAAAAAATGATTTTGGTTAATAAACTTAGTTAATAAACAGGAACATAAGACCCCTTGCATCCTGTACTGGCAGCAGATTGAACCACCGAACTCTATGTATTTGTCCAATAACATCAGGAACAAAAAGAACCATCGGAAGAGTATTTTGAAAAAATGTGCAGATGGCCTATAAAGTCTTTGACGCTTTTTCTGATTGCCGAAGGCAAACAGGCTCTGGAGAATTTGGAAAGAAGGAGCAAGAGGTACTTCATTACATTACTGCTAGGAATTACTATCCAGTCCATTAGTGACTAAGGAAGGTGGTAGTGTCCATTAAAGATAAATGTTTAAAAAAATAGGAGAACTTTTCCAAGATCTCCAAAAGAGGAGATGTATCTCCTCCCATGGCTAGGAATGTATCATGGAAACCCAGGGAAAAGGCAGATGGCTGGAAGAATGCTGAATTTATGATAGTACTCAAAAAGCAAAAGGGATAGCACAGAGAATGGCTAACCAGACATCAGTACAAGGTGGAACAGCAGAAAATCTGACAAAAGATTAAATCTGAAAAGAAATAAAAGATAAAGGATAAAATATGTAAACATGAAACAATATGATTTTATGGCAAAGAGGTCTTGTGAAACAAACGTGATGTATTTTTTTATTTTTAATTTAAATTTGGTTTATCAAGATAGATGGATAGAATTCTTTAAGACATTTGACTTAGCACTGCATTTGACCCTTATTTTAAAATTTCCTTCTTATAATATCAGTATTGAATAAGTGAAATGGGATTAAGCACTGGCTAAATTATAGATCTCAAGGAATAAATGCACAGAGGGAAATGTCACTGAATGGGATTCTTCTATGGGTTTAAGGGTTATAAAGCCCTGATTCCAAAACTGCTTTCACAATATGCCAAGAAGTGCTACTTGAGGATGTATACACTGGAGATCACTGATGAGAAATGAGGAAATGATTTAACTTCCACATGCTAGAATAAGATCAATGCTAGAATAATTTTAAAAAGTTGTTGAGAAATTGGAGACAATGATAGAGAGACACAAAAATTATGAGACACCTGGAGGAAATGCTTCACAAAGAAAAACTCACTAAGCTCAGTCTGCTTATCACACACAGGACTTGGTGACAGCATATAAATATCTTAATGAAGAAAAAATTCAGTTTTCTAAGGGGCTTGTCTAGAATCAATGCCTGGAAGCAGAAAGCAGGCAAATTAATCGGAAAAATCTGGCACAGATTATTCACGGGAGAGGTGGATTTTTTTCCATTGCTTAGTATGTTCATCAAGATTTGATACCTTTGTAGAAACTATGCTTTTGTCAGAAACAAGTCTTTAGGCTCCATGTAAAAGTGATGTATAATTGGCCTGTGATATAAACACTAGACAATCTAATGGTCCTTTCTGGCTTTAAATTTAATGAATCTCTAGATGATTTTTAGAGAATTTTAGTACATGCAGTACTGAAATATG
The DNA here is from genome assembly GCA_013401315.1 of Balaeniceps rex. Taxonomy (NCBI): domain Eukaryota; kingdom Metazoa; phylum Chordata; class Aves; order Pelecaniformes; family Balaenicipitidae; genus Balaeniceps; species Balaeniceps rex. Next base: position 43,923 of record VYZW01046515.1, read on the forward strand.
TGTGTTAGTCAGCCGCAAAAAAGTATAAAAGGGCTGTACACAATTCAACCAAGAAATGAAATGCCCTGAACTCTCAAGAGGACCATTTCGTAGAAACTGCAAGAACACCAGCCTCTCTTTCAGCAGTTGAATAAAGGCCAACTATTCAAAAAGATGAAAAATTAGCACCTTCTGTTGCTGCCAGTAGGTCAGTATAATACCTGTAGCTTAGTGCGTGCTCACCTGTGAGTCAGTTTAAGATTTCTCGGCAAACAAAGGCTGCACCTCAGAAGACCATGAAGCATTGCTGAGACAGCCAATCCCACATGTACATGGAGATTTAGTAGGAAAGGGGGGGAAAAAGGGTGATCAGATGAAAAGGGGAATGTCTCTGGAGTTATGAAATGACTGATTAATACAAAACCTTGTGGCCAGCTTGCAAGGATATTGGATTTAGCAGAAGAATTAGTGACAGTTAAACAAACTTGTATTTATGTAAAGACACACATTACAGTGAGTGAAAGAACATTTCTTTAAAAAAATTGATTGATTTAATTTCCATCTTTCACCAGAAAACTATTCCTTATAAAGAAAGAAAAATCTGAGTCCTTTGCAAAATCTGAGATCCATTCAATATCCACTCTCTCCTTGAAAATCTTGTCACACTTTTTTCCTATTAATCAATGATCTGTAAGACAGCCAAGCTTTAATCAAAGGCAATGTTATTATTCTGCAGGTAAAAGTGCTTGCTACATGCCAAAGGGTGTTTGTTTAAACAAAGTGTAGAGAGGAAGTTTCATTAGTCTAGAGACAAAAAGCATTTAGTTATCATTAGGTGTGACGTCAAGAGTTCTGCAAGTTTGCTAACAATTCTGATGAGTTCCAGATAAAACTATAGGAATGATTGTAAATAATATCCTGAAGACTTAGAATATTGCCTGTGAGGAAAAGAGACACTGTTTCTGTCTTTAAATTAAAAAAAAAAATGCCCGAAGTCTAGCACTCAGATTCAAGTTAAATAAAGGTCTCAAAAGATTCAGACTTTTCTGTGGACAGAAGAAACTCCATGAATTCATGGGGAGATGTTCACACTTTGTGGTCAAGGACTAGGGGACAGATGGAGCAGAACAGTTTTGCTCCCAAAGCTGCTGTATCCTGCAATATTAACTGAATCCTCTGAAGCTCTCAGTTCTGGCAAGCCAGGTTGGAAATTTTGGAGAAAGATCTTTCTCCTGAGATTTCAGGCACTTTCACTCTGGATTGCAGCTATATCACTGACAATTTTATTTTCACAGTTTTTGTGGTGTTCCTAGTAGGTAAGCGCAAATAAGTCAAAATCCCTGACCCTTACAGTTTTTTAATTTTATAAAAAGTTTTGTCATATTCCACCATCAGATGAAGGTGCACAGAGATTGAGAAGATTTAGAGATGAGAAGAAGGAGGCATATATATTATACTGGAATGTTAGTATGTGATATGATGAATCCTGGCTCCAATTTAGGGAATAAAAAGTAAAGATAGTTGGTTCAAAACCACATATTTCATTGTATTTCAAATACTTCATCACCACCTGAGATGACTCAGGAGCCTGGGTCTGTATTCTCAGATTTTTTTGCAGTTACCATATTTGACTGAAAACTCCATTATTCCGAGGGAAAGGCTTTTCTCAAAACACAACTCCTAAAAAAATAAAAGGCTTGAGAAAATACTTTCTGGCTGTTACTATATAGTATGGAGAAGAGTAGGCTGAGGGGCGACCTCATTGCTCTGCACAGCTTGCTG
>VYZW01046525.1:2873-23611 GCA_013401315.1 Balaeniceps rex
CAAATTAGTGCCATCAAGATGGAAGTTTACCCCTAAGAAAGTTTCAGCAGAATACTTGGTCTCCCTCCAAAACACACTGTAATCTCTGAGGCCTCATCTGAAAGAGAAAAAAAAATATCACCTGCCCTCTAAAAAACCATCCCAACCAAAACCTCTGTGGAACTCAGTTTGCTGCCCACCTCACAGATGAATGCTTAGTACACTTTGGGGAGGATTTTACTTGTGGAATCCACTATTAAAGTTTATCTGCTCTTTTTACACAAGATTTTCACTGATATCATTCCACTGTAAAGTGCTCCTTATTTACTTAATTATCTATGCAACCATGTGACCAAACTCTGGTCTTCAGTGTCTAAAATGTGATGTATTGGACAAGAAGCCATGGATGAGTCTACCCCTAGAAGACATAGTTTCAAAATGTGAGTAAAATGTGAGTATTTTCTGCAGAAGAACTAATTTGTTGAGACTCCAAGAAAGAACAAATGGTTCAAATGAGTGATTCTTTCCCCTATCCAGCTTCCTGGCACTAATTTGTATGACTGTCCTCTTCCTGTCCTCATCAATTCTGCAAATTTTGACTTACCAGGAGGTAATTTTGGAAGTTTTCTGTAGACCTCCTGCTTTCTTATAGAACAAACCAGCCATCTGTGAAACCAAATTTCATACCTTTCCTGGCTTTGACTGCCCTTTTTTGCACTTAGAAAGCTCTGAAATAATTTTAATTGAATCAAACTCATGAATTATAATGTCTGGGAAACACTGCAACATAATTGTCTCTCTTTGTGATATTTACATTCTAACTCGATCGTCCTCTCCAGTGTCCTGCTTTAGAGCTCCATTTTGACAATGTTATTCATGCTGCAATTGTATGCTTTGCAATCAGTCAAGGCCCTGCTACATAATTCTAATTTTGTTAAGTGATATGAATATTGAACAGCTAAGCTTTATTATCTTTGAATGAAGGCATTCTTTATTCTTCCTGTCTTAACACTCAGTTAATATTCCAAATAAATACATGGCTTCCAAATTGCTACACAATTGGCCTTTAGTTAATCTTCAACCAAAGAGATTAGGGAAACTCAAGCCTGTTTGACCCTGCAGTACATATGAATCCGCAAACAGTTTCGGAGCTTTCCAGTTTTTCTTCACAAGAAGCAGCTTTGCATTTGTCACTGTCCAAAAGGGAAAGTTCTCTCATTCCTGAACAAATGGACGCACACACAGAATATGCATGGTTTTACAGCATTTACATACTTAACCACCACGACTTATATAAACTTTCTCTCTTTTTGTTCTTAGGCTGTGTAGATAATACTCGTACGATTAATTCTCAGTTTGATTTTGCTGTTCAAGTGCTGTATATTACTTGGACAATGAATGATTAATGGATCCCCAGAGCCTTGACCAATGGAGTCAACCCTCAATAGACTGGAGTGCTATGGACACAGGAGCAATATTGGCTCCTAGACCTCAGTCCAGGAGGACTTACATAAAATTGAACACTTTTGGGAAAGGGATATGCCAGAGTGCTAGATGTGCTATTCCCAAGAAGAATACTAAAAGACAGTACAGAGGCTTACCATTTTTTGGATGATCCCTGCTTTCAAAACAGACATTTGCAGTCATCGTTATTTGGATCACCACTAAGTGAGATAGGAGTGAGGTGTAGGCAGGACTGCTGAGGGAGCACAATGAAGGCATGACAGCTGAGCAATAGCTGAAACACTTCAGTATGTAAATACATTGTTGAAAATCTGAAAATTTTTTAGTGCGTGTTATAAAGACCTCTTCCCTAGAGCCAATTTGAATTTATAATCATTGTCTCGCTGAAACACTTGGAAATGTAGGCCATGGTGTCACTTACCAGTCTTGTGAATCATAATCCCTTGAGTTTTATCAGGAGCAGGACACAGCGCTGAAAGAGATTTTTGGATTGATCCAGGAAAATAATCCCAACCTTCCTACGACAGTGTAATTTAGGGGTTTAATACCCTCTTGGAGTCTACCTCATGGGTTTTGGTGAGACAAAAAAAAATGACCTCACTTTCTAGAGTTGTGAAACTGTATTAATGAAACTACATACCTATTAACTCGTCAGTTTACAATATCTCATTTTAGAAACAATCCTGTTATGAAATTGACATACTGACATATTTGACATTAAGTTGAATATTTGGAGTTGTTTCACTTTCCCTCTGATGAATGCTTTTTAAAAGCTATGTTTGCTATTTGCTGATGTTGCTGACTAAAAATGCATGTCACTGATAGTATTAACATGTAACCAAAGACATTGTCATTGTTTGGATTCTGCTCGGTTAAACTTCAGGGAGGGTTTTGCAAATATTATGACTGTACTGTACATTCTCATTCATCAAATGCACATTTTTTATATATTTATTTAATTAAACATGAAACTGCTGTAATATTTTCTGATTTTTTTACCTTTTTTTTTTATATTTGTATTGTTTTCCTTTTTCTTACACAGAATTCTCTGACCTGCTTCTGCTGATCTGTGAGTAAGAAAACAGTTTCAGCCAGATCAGTAAAATACAGTGAAGATTTACTTTTCAGGAAGAAAGAGTTGGTTGGGAGTCTTTAACTGAAAGACTAGTCTGTTTATTTTTTAAACTCTTCTTTGTAGAACAGTCTTTGTTAGGCAGTAAATCTCCAGTTAACCTGGTTTCTGAGAGCACTTAACCCTCAGCAATTACACTGATGGGCCAATGCTATCCCTGAGATAACTCTATTAAGAGCAGTTGGATTACACCGACGCTGGATTAAATTGTGGTGGATTAATTTATGGCAGATGAAATAATTCCTTGGTATACTTCTGAAAAGATGCATCTCAACACACTGGATTCAGGGGGTCCAAAACAGCAACAGTTTCAAAAAATAGATCATGGGAGAGGGAATGAACCCCTGCTTTTCAGCCTCCTATGTCCCTGCTGCTCCCTCTCTCTCCTAGTGCATTCTCAGTGCACTCCTTCCTCCATCTCTCCTGCTGCTCTCAGTGCAGAGAAGTAACTGGGTCAAGCCAGTGGTCACTGACAGTGCAGTACACACCTCACTATGTGATGCCATGAGCCATACAGGATTACACGCTTAAGTTTCTCAAAGCCTGTTTTATAGGCCTTAATAAAAATCTACTCTCGATGAGATAGCGGAAAGAGGCAGGCAGTAAAAATGTGCGTATTTCTAAGGTGAAGATACTTTTCAGCTAACAGATGTAAACTAAATATTAGCAACATTTCTAAGTGCAGCTCTTACGGAAGGACTTTCAAACAGAGCGTTCCTTTGTTCCCTCTGTTTAGAGAGAAAACACTCTCCAAAGTCCAGCCGCTTGTAGCTCAGGATCCTCGTACTAAAAGGGAAAGAGATCAAATCTTTCACATGCCATTTGGTATCAGTCACATCACGTTACGTAATGTGACTGCCTTGTCACAACATAATGCACTGGGGATGAATGACAAAAGGCGTTTTTCACAGCTACTTCTGAAGAAGCCACAACAGGCAACTTAATACATTTTCTTGTTAAAGGACCTGCTCTAAGCACAGATTGGAAATATACTCTTTTCCCGAGTCCATCTCTGGAAATACACACGTTCTCTAAACATACCTGCATAGTATATATGAACATGATAAGACATGAACTTTTTACACGAGAAAAAATGACTGAGTGTAGGTACATATGTCTTAGTTTCTATGGGCCTATATAACAAGCAGGATGGTATGTACAACATACACAGTTACACATGCTTGGTATCTGTAGATTAACTTCTGTGATCCCTAGTGCAACAACTAGTTTAATAGTTTTAGCACAAACATTCACGTTTCAGTAGATTATACGGTTTTTATTGCCATCATAATGAAGTGAGAAAGCTTGTGCCAGTGGGCATTGTCTCCATCCCACAGTTCTTATGATAATGGTGACAATTTATTTTTCTTATCCATCAGAAGCCCCTTTCTGCCTGGTTTATGCCAAACCATTTTGCCCTCCCCTTTCCCTCACCTGCCCTCCCTACCTGTCCTTTGTGCTCTTCTCAGCTCTAATTCTGGCTGCCTTCCAGCAGGTTTAAAGGCTTCAGTAATGGCCTTTACTGAGTGTTAATCCCAGGCAATACATATCACAGAAATCAGGTGACAGCATTAACGATGTTGGTTGACTTGAGTCTCATCAAGACTCCAACACTTGAACTCAGTTACATCTAGTGCCAATGCACCGAGGAGTGCCTCTTCTTTGGCAGCTGTGTGGTCTTGTCACCTTTGACTTATCTTCCCAGCAGTGTTGTGTCCTTTGCCACGTTGAACTGCCATTTCTGGAAATGTCACTTCCTCAAGCAGCGCAATTATGGATACCACGTATCAGTGCCAAGAATGAATGATTCAGTAATTCACTGGTGCTTGAAAATGTCAGTTCTAGAAATACTCATGGTTTCTTAAAGTTTGATTGTGGCTCAGGCATGTTAGTCCAGAAAGAAGGGACTCAATAAGTGAGAGAAACTGCCTAGCTTGCTATCTGCAGTCCTTCTGGGAAGTGCTTGCTTCTCTGCTGAAACTCCTTTGCCTCTGACCTGGAGAGTCTGAGGGGATTAGGAAGCCCAGTTGTGCTAATTAGCAACATCATCTAATGATTCTGCAGGATATGGATTATATCTGCTAGACTACGCTAATGTTAACTATGATCCGTGTTAACTGTGCAGGATGGTCTCAATACTTTTAGTTATTCATTGGCTTTTGACTTTATGGTATGAAATCAACACCTACTATTAGTTTGGGATTCAGCCTTCTCTGGAATAACTTCAGATTTATAAGAGTGTGAGTAAAAAAATAATGAACTCATGTTGTAATAGTAAATGGAAAATTTTGAGATTCTTAGATGTGACACCTCAGGAAAATGGGCTATTAAACTTACCAGACAAGAGTTCATTAATTTCACACACCTTTGTCAAGAACTACATGAAAACTTCCAGTTTGATAGTCATGATAAAATATTTTATTGTTCTTTGCATACGCTTGAGGTTGCAGATGTAAAGAGTGAAATAGACATCAATTAAAATTGCCTTAGAGAAGTACTAATTTCCATTTTCCCTCATGAAAGTGGGGTTGGGACAACTACTGTTTAAATGGATTCAGGATTATTTATTGCTACTGAAAATGAAAGGGTATTAAAAGATATTTTTCATTTTGGAATGGGGAGAAACTAGAGAAATACTGAAAGTTCTCTATTCTTGACTTCAGTCAGTATCTTGGCTTTAAAAACACACAAAAACCAAGAATACTTGAAATATAGCTTGTGCTTCTTGACTTAAAGAATGAAAATGAGCTGAGTTTGAATTGTTAGAATTTTTTCATCACAAAGGTCATTTGATTGCAGACAGGTTGTTTACAAGACTGAAGCTCCTTGCTATTGAAGTAAATGATTCCAATAACATTAGATAAAATCTGTTCATTTATTTTATATTTCAAATACTTTAAACTCAGTGCTGATTTTCTTTCCTTGAAACATATATGAGATTCTTTTGCATTAAGAAAGTAAATTTTAAAGGGAAGATAGTGTCTATGGTCCATTTTTTAACTTTAAGTATGACTGGTAAAAATAAAAATGTAGCAATAAAGAATGCCTCTGTATTTTCTCTCCAACTAGAGGGGAGGAAAGGAGAAGAAAAGTCAATACTTGGCTGGAATCATGAGTAGCTTGTTGGCTGAGTAAATCAGTCAGGAGCCCTGCAGCTGGTCAGCTTCACCTCACCGATAAATGTCACAACTCACTGCTGTCAATATGAATTACCAGAAAAGGTTTCCTAGAAACTAGGGATGAGGGAGCTGTTTTCCTTTGAATGAATTATACGGGCCAAAATAATACTGAAACAAGATTAGAATAGGTTGCTCTGATTGACTAGGCAATTATTTAAATGTACCCTGGAGGTAAGACAAACCATGGAAAATAATGCAGGCCAGGTCACAGAATGCAGGAAATTTGTGACTTTAAGAGAGGTTTAAGAGGTTAAGATGTATTAAGTCGCAAAGCAAGTTTGCTTTAGTTTTCAGTGCTAGGAAGGGTATCTGAGGAAGCATGAGCTTTCTATATAAAACGAAGGAAGGCAAACAATGTTTGAAGTTATTCCGGAAAGATTTCTTCCTGAGTCACTCACAAGGTGCTTTGTGCAGCTCCAGCAGATTTCCTCACGGGAGGGGGCAAAGGCAGCTCCCCTGCACAGCCGGGCTCCCATGACCCGCACTCCGGGAGCAGGAGGCGGCCACTGAGCACAGTGCTTTTGTATTGCCCCTTCAGAATGAAAAGAGGACTCTGAAAACATACAATGAACCCGAATTAGTTTCAGTCACAGAGAATAAGGAGCACCCACCAATCTGTGAGCTGGCTGGGTGGTAAGCACTTCTGACATTTGTTACCAGAAATAACAGTGAGTGGGTAGCTGCCTTAAAACAGAAAAGCACAGATTTTAATTGCTGCTTCTACACCTTGTCCTCATGTGTTGCGTGTTAGGCTGCACCCAGTTGTTGCCATTGGACCTGACAGGATGTTGACATGGCAACATGTAATTTGGGACAAAACAATAAAATGGTAACAACTGAAAAAATGCTATTTTTATGTACCTGCAAAGCACATGTCCATATTCTACCAGCAGTTACTATGCTGGTCAGAAAATGGAATCCCCTTTTCACAGAAAATCTGGACATTGAAACTAAAGAACAGGTTATGATTGCAGGAAAAAAAAATCCTAAGACAAAAACCTTCTTGCAAAAAGAAAGGCTTTCTAAAAACTGAAATGGGATGTTTATTTTAATTGAAATATTTAATTTAGCAATGGTGAATTATTTTCATTTCAATAATATCAGTTATTTTTATTCAGTGAGGCAGAAAATGGAACTGAACAGAATAAAAATATATCAAAAAATGATGTAAATAAGAGTGTCTTTTTTATTCTGAACAGAACCTGAAAAAACTCATAAGTAACCAAAATGTTCACTCACTTTGGATGTTTTATTTTTAACACAATTTAAGAAATACTACTATATTATTAAGGATACAAAAAATAATAATAACCAGAAGTACGTCAAATGCCTCAATGCAAAAAAGTAAAAATGAAACATTACAACATCATCATAATTTTTTCTGAAAAGAATTCTTGGTGGTGTCAACATGACTTTGTGAAAAGTTTTGATTTTGAGTGACTTAAACAATAGAAAATGGTCCTGTCAAGTTTTTCAAGCAACTCTTTATTTCCTTAAGTAAAAAATAGTAATGCACTTAACATTTAATCCAGCATACCTACTTAATCCAGACATTTTCCTACAATATTCAAATTAAACCTCAAATCAGAAAGAATATTTCCACTTCATTAAAATAATGTCTTTTGACTTTATTCAAATGAATCAAGGAAATAATAAAGTTTTAACTTTCTTTCCAATTGAATTGAGCACCGAAATGGACAAGCACATTATTTTGTTATAGTAAAATTGCATTTCTCAGTGGAAATAAATGTTCCAGCACTGCACGGAAGAAGATAACAAAACAAAGGATGCAAAAATAATGAGTAGTAAGGCAATTTGCTTGACAGTGTATCAGGTTCTGGTACACTTAGGCCATTTCCTTAATTATCTATTAAAACTATCTGGATACCACCTTCTTGCCTTTGATTTCACATAGAAATAAGCAAGATAAATTATAAACTAGATATGAATATAGCTTCTGCTTAGAGTCCTGGGGCTTCGCTCTGCCTGCATTGTTGCTACCAGTTCACTGCTTTTCTCTGTGATTTCTGGGAATCTGGCAGTCCAGTCAGAGCTGTAGCACCAACTGGTCCATGCTGGCACCCTGGAGCCCCTGGCTTACGGCCACTGCATATGTGCATTTCCATTGAGCAACACAGGCACTGGCATGCCCCAGCAGGCTTTGGGTTCCTTGCGGTCCTGCAACAAAGCAGGTGGTACACGTTGCCCATCAGAGATACTGAAGAACAACAGATACAGCACCTTCCTGATCAAGAGAATCAATGTGCATGCTCTGTAGAACACCAAAGCCTTTATCTCCACCTAGTTTTGCAGGCAGAAATGCAAGTACTCTGCCCGTACACTTCACTGGCCCATGAGGTGGTAGCAGCTACTCAGCTCCTCCGTTTGAATTGAGTTTGCGTCTACCATGATCTGATGCCCAGAAAGGCATTGATGAAACTTCTGAGTAGGGAAGTATTTTGCTTCCTTTGTGCTGTAAGGTAACCAGAAAATACCTGTTAATCTTGCTCAGTATCTTGGCATGTGTATAAAACACACTACAGAGCTTTTAGGCTAGACAAGCTGTATATTGTTGAGGAGGTAAGATCAGATACCCATTATTGGAGAGCTGCAACTGAAATGCAGTGCTTTACTCAGGTTTATTCAGCTTTTTTGAAAGTATACCATGAAACCAGGAATATATAACGTTTTTGCAGAATTAGCTAATACCTAGTGAGATACTACATCAAGAAAAAGTAAGAGTAATCAGTAGATTTCCATGACATGCGTCAGCTTTCTTTATCTTTATTCTGCTCTTTCTCCAGCAAAACTCATTCCTGCATGTGCATTGATATCATAACTGGTTTGAGAAATCCTTACTTTAGTAATCTGTTTGTTGGGAAATCCATGTTTTATAGGAGTCAAGGACACTTCCCAGCATCCCAGATGACAAGAATACCTCTTTCTGGACAGATATGACTACAAGGTTCATGTCCTGACATTGTAAACCAGCTCAGTAGACACCGTACCAGAGACCACCTCTGGGAAAAGTGTTTATAAACTCAGAATGCACACTGACACAGTTTAGTGGTCACATGAGGAATCGATTTGTGAGGACAGGCATTACTGATGTTTGGTTCTATACTTCTATTTGCTTTAAAGTAAGGTAAATTCACTTAGTTTTATAATAATAGAAGTCAGTTCAGGACCCTTATCTTGTCTATGCTTTTTATGTTCCCGTCTTGGGAAATGTATTCTCAAAAAATCTTTTCCTTATATTCTTCTTAAAAGCACAGAATTGCTTTTAGCTCCTTCAAAAACGTCTCATTACTAAAGACAATTGTATTGAAAAAAAAGTTAAAATTAGAAGAATCCACTTCCAAAAAAATGAACACGCTTGAACACGCATCTTATCATGACTGTTATTAGGAGTGTATGAATGATAATAACTGGTTTGATGGATCTCATCTGGATTTCTGTTTGTAAATTGCTTGTGTCTGGTAAAATTCCTGAATGTACTAATTTTCCAAAATATTTTAGATATCTTCAGGATTTAAGTCAACATTTTCAAATAAATCACAATGAATGCCTTGCAAATACTTGACATGAGCTGCGTAAACCACTTCTGGATTATACAACTTTGACTGCAAGTAGTACAGTTTCATAAACAATTGCAAAATGTTTTAATCAACTTTTGTATTTTAAAACTAAAACGCAATTTTTAAAAAAAAATTGTATTAACTAGATGAGATTCAAATTGATGCTTATAAACTACCTGTTTAAAAAAAAAGTGTCATTTTAACTCTCTTCATGCACCAATACAGAATAAAAAGTAAAGAGAGAGAAAAGTGAAAAAATATAAAACTTTCTTAATGAGTCTTGTAACCTTGAAGATAAATGGTGGAAATATCACTTTTTGGCCCAGTGGAATTAACTGTGCGAACATTGTGGGGCTTTGTCTCACTTTTGATTGGGGGACTATAAAATGGCTATCACCAAGGCAGAATTCAGATCTAATGTGGTAGCATTGAATTAGACACGCAAGTTCAGACAAGAGAGAGACTCTTCCCTCAGTCTGGACCTGGCTAGTCTTATCAGGAGCTGTGGAGAATACAGAAATGCAGCAGAGACAGACAGGAGCCAAGCAGTAAATTGACCTACTCATCTCCCTGCTGGAACTCTCCCAAAGAGCTTTTATTTTATACTATAAACACCTCCATTGCTCACTTGAAGGTCAAGTGACTGACGACGTCTCACCACTTTCCAGCCCCTCAGTACTTAAGAATTTCCAAGTTATATTATCTTTTCCCTTTCCCTTCACGTCATCAGCTTTTCTCTTTTAGCAGAAGTGGCCATCAGAAAACTATGGCTACAAATAACAGTCTATAAAAGTCCATAGATAGTCCATTCTTACAAATTTCAATCTAACACTGCAGGCAATAAATCAATGTTTTGTCCTTATGTAGCATCATTTATCAGCAATGTCAAAGTTCCACGGCAACATTAGCCTCCTGTAAAGAGGAATCTGAACCCCTAGGGACACTCTTGGGAGATTTCAAGGACAACATTCATGGAATTGACTTTACATGAAATAAAAAGCAAACTTGGTTTCTCACCTCCTCTCATTCCTCTTTCAGGGTGACATGCACCACTTGAAGAACAGAAAAGGAACAACCGTCATGTATCGTAAGTAAGAAAAAGGTTTCCTTATGTATTTCTTTACAGGACAGGCAAGTAGCAGACAGAACAATTATAGCTTTTGAGAGTCCTTGTGAAGTGGAAATGGGTATCTACATGTAAATCACAAAGATTATGCCTGCATTTGAAGTAAAACTAGAGGTCACAAACTAACCTTAGGACAATAGTTATATCCCATTTCCCAGTTATCCTATCTTATCATGTGCTGTGTCTAATGTAAAAGAGGGACAGGGTATGATAAAAGGCAAGTATTGCTTTTGACCAGCTGCTCTAAAGACATGGATAAGACTGCTAAGGGCTTTCTCAGGACACTAAGAAATAAAGAGCTAATGTGTGGCACCTCTCTTCCAGGGACCACTGTAAAAGCAGAGACAGCCAGCTACAGCCTGGGGGGGAAGAGGGACTGGTTTGCTAGGCGGCCACCCAAGAATCACAGCACTCATTCAAGGATGCAACAACGGGACTGCACTGCCTTCCATATTATATTACCACTATGTTCGCCAAAACATACAAATGTTCTAAGTGCTAAAGATACAAATTTATGAGAATTACAACTACATTAACACAGTAAGAGTTCCCTAGACTCATAAATACTAAATACCAAATGTCATTGCTTTGCGCATGTGCAAAACGAGAAGATGCTTAAATGTCTCCTGTTAGTTCTCTCTGACTCTTTCAAATGAATAGCCATTTGTTTAATGTACTAGTCCTGAACAAAAGAAGATTTCAGTGTTACAAAAAGTATCCCATAATCATGCCTCATAAGTTTTACTTACTCATTACAACTTATTAAATTTTTATAGAATATTATCTTGGCACTATGAGAGCAAGGTTAGGTTGAATCAAGAGTCAAAATATATACTCCTAACAGCTAACTGTGGTGCACAGATTAAGTGGTCCACTAACATCAAGCCAAGTTGACCGTGCTTCTGATTTTGCCGTATGAAGATACAGAAGTTGGTGACGACTCCAAACTAATGCAACAGAAGAAATCAGAGGGGAGAAATAAGATGAGTACTTATTTGCATGTTTTTCTCTGTTCATTTTTTCACTAGCAGTTCCTTCACAAAGCATGTGTCCCTAAAAGAGGTTACTGATACAGAGCACCTCCCTCCACCTTGTCACCTGAAATATCTGTATACCTAACGCACAGCACTGGAAGTGTGTTTGACTGCTACAGTACAGCTTCCCCTCCCTCTTCACCTCCCACCAACACTGCAATAGGTTAACCGAAGCTGCGGTCTATTAATCTTATTTAGTGTCTCACCTGCTTGCCTGCTGTTCTGAGTTACAGGGTTAAATACATAATTTGGGTGAGTTTGCTGTATTCAGTTTTAGAAAGGTGGTCTGGATTCTTCTTAATTGTTCCTTCAGCAATACTACCAGTGAAGCACACTTGGCCTTCCAGTCAAGTCAGAAGAAATCAGTGAATGATCAATTTACACAAAGGTATTTTGTGTCACTGCTAATATGAAAGAACTCATTAACATTCTAATAATGCTTTTAGATATTCCAGAAAATAGAGCTCGTCTGTCTCAGAAAAGAAACCTGATTTTTTTTTTTTTAAGAACATATTTGCAGAATAACCTGTCGGATATGCAAGGAGAGGTTTCTGTTAAGAAATGTGATGCAGATTCTATCGGCAGAGAAAAACTCCATTCCAGCTGACACAGTGTAGCTTCTGCCAATGGATCATAAGGGTCCTGGGCTTAGAAACAATTGCAGCAAAATGCAATATACACACACTGTCCAGCAAATTAATAGATGGATGGATCTATACCTGCCCTTGTATCAATCCTGCCTTTGATTGATCTGCATCTCAAAGTTGCCACTTCATGAATTTCACAATTAAGCATTTACCTTGTTCTTTGAATGTGCAGTTAAGTTTCTTGCTGATGTTGCTGTAGATGTTGTTCCTCTAGTTTCCACTTGTGAATGAAGTCCCTTGCCCTTGATTCAGGTAAGGAGTCTTAGGCATTAGAGAAACTCTTTCTGGGAGTAGGAATCAGCCTTATGGAAGCTAAAAGTGAACATACTTTCTGGTAGCATTGGGTTTGTATTTATACTATTGTGGCACAAGACTTTCTGTTTTCATGGCTCTTTTCTTCCTTTTTCAAAATTTCCTTTTCCAGATGACACATCAACACTATTGCTCTTAAGCAATCATCCTTTTCCTCTCTTGACTGATATTTTCAGGGCAATTTGTGCAAAGGCCTCGCTGTGGACTTGCTGTATGAGGGTATAAAATTGTCCCACTGATGATTTCTTTGTGTTTGTATTCCTGGAAAAAATAGCTGTTTTGGGAGAGATACACACTGCCTGAAAATTATCCTGAGTGAAATTTTCTGGACATTTTGGATGAACTTGGTGTTAGACTCCATTCCTTTGTCCGCCTTGGCACACTTCCTTTTCTGCTACTTTATTTTTCCAGAAAAAGAGAATATCAGATTTCACACCTGCTTCTCCTCCCATTCATCAGATTCTCAAATCCTACCTTACACATTCACTGCTTGGACCATTGTTTATACACCCTGCTCCTTGAGTCTGAATTACTTTCAGCATTATTTTTTGTTTAACAGCAACAGACAGGATTCCTCCTGTCCTGTAGAAACATCAATCTTTGGAGACTGGAAACTTCCTGTTTCTGTTAATAGAACTAGGAAATGAAGTTATACTTTGAGCTCAATGTAGTCCATCTGTAGTTGAATTTTCAAAGTAATGGTATCCTCATACCTCAGATAACATGCTAACAAAGGACGGAGGAAGAAATAAGAAAACACTTGTATTTAAACATGCATACACACACAAACCTATCACAGTAACAGAAGAGGAAGAAGGAAAAAAAAGTGACACTTTGGGTCCCCCTTCTAATTTACACAATTTTCAGTATCATAAACTTTCTTGCAATACAGAAAAAAAACACATTGCAATCTCTTGGAACAAGGAAGACATAGAACAAGTTACAGCTTGAAACAAATGTTTCTTGGGATAATTACTTCAGCAAATATGTGTAAATAATTGGTTTTTTAGTTCACTAAATAATTGCTTTTTTAGTTCACTAGCAAATCAAAAATACTAAGGGCTTTCTTGTTGACTATATCCAAAATATTTTTTAAATTGTTCCTAAAGCTGGTAAAAATAAATTGCTTTGAGACAGGTAAAGCTTTTATTTTAATTTTGGACAAAATAGTTTTATTTGAATGGTTACTACAAAACCATTTTTGACCTGAAATATGAAAATCCTGTCTTTTTGACATGAATTGTTTGAATTCTGAGGGATCATGATTTCAACAGTTCATTAGATTTTAATTGTCTTTAATATATTCAGTCTGTAGTTTTACTGCTTGTTCCTTCTTCAGACAAACAAGTAAACAACCAGTTTTAGGTCAATATCAGCTACTATGGGGAGTAGTAGTAGGTATAGTAATATAATGTACATATATACATATAATAATTAATATATTAAAATACATCAACTAATTGTTATTGCTCTATTAATATTTACTATACTACTTAAAATATTAATGTGATATACTAGAATGATGTATTATTACTTTTAAATAACAGGTAGATAGTTTATACACTACTTAGGACTGTTCCTAAAAACAAAAGACCCCGGCACACAATTTTTGGATTACTGTTTTACTCAAAAAACCCATGAAAGCTGCATTTAAAAAAAAAAAAAGAAAAACCAGGAAATGTCCGTTCGTAAGTAAAGATGAGCTGAAAAGGAATGTAGAGCAAAAGAAACATGTTTCAATGATGAGATGAACTGCTCAGAAAGAAAGAAGTCAACACACATGTTGGACAGGAAACTTTCTGGAGGTGATAATTTTGTGGACCCACAGGAAGGGAAAAGAAACAATTCAAAATTTGCTTTTTCTCCTAAAATTTTTATTCCTATCTGACAGTTTGGGTAAAGAACTCCAATGCACACTAGTTCCTATCCATATCACTGTTATGCGTTGCCATTGACCTAGGTAATTGCTTGCAAAAAATGTGTTTAATGTTGGTTAGAAAATAAATATAATAGCAACTATAAAAACATTCTGGTTGGAGGGGACCTCAAAGGGTCAGATATTCCAATCTTCTGCTCAAAGCAGGGTCAGCTGTGAGGTCACATCAGGTTGCTTAGCATTTTCCCCGGTCCAGTCCTCATAAGCCTCCAAAGGTGGAGATCTCACAGCCTCACCAGAGAACCTGTTTTGTTGCTCCACTTTATCAATGTCTTTCTTGTACTGGGGTTCTCATACCTGGATACAGTATTCCTGATATGGTCTAACAAGTACCAAGAAAATAATCACTTTCAGTGATACTCGTGTTATACTCTGCTTAGCACAGCGCAGGATGCTGCTAGACTGCCTTGCTGTCAGGGCACACTGCTGGCTCCTGTTTAGCCCACTGTCCACCAGCACCTCCAGACCCTGTTCAGCAGATCCGTTGCCCAGCTGGTCAGTCCCCAGCCAACACTGTTGCAGGGGGTTAGTCTGTCCAAGGTACAGGACCTCACATTTGTCCTTCATGAGTTCCTTATTGGCCCATTCCTCCAGCCTGTCTAGGTCCCTCTGAAAGGCAACTCTGCCCTCGAGCACATTGATTACACCCCGCAGTCTGGTGGCAGCTGCAAACTTGGTGAGAGTGCACTCCATCTCCTTCAGATCATTGATAAAGATATTGAAAAGGAGAGGTCCCACTATAGACCTCCAGGTACTCCACTTGTAACCAGCCTGTAGGTACAGTACCAACCATAAACCGCTTTCCGTTGAGCCTGACAATCCAGCTGTCTGGTAGTTCACCCATCTAGGCCATAATATCCTGACTTAGATACTGTGTCTAAAGCTGTGCTAAAACCAAAGTAGCCAATATACACTGCCTTCACAGATCTAGTCATTTCATCACAGAAGGCAGTCATCAGGTTCATCAGGCATGGTTTATCCTGTTCAATCCATGCTAGCTATTCCCAATCACCTTCCTCTACTTCATGAGCCCAGAAGTGGCTTCCAAGAGGACTTGCTAGATGATTTCTCCAGGGCCAGAAGTACCTTTGATTATTTTTTCAGCCTTTTGTAAATATGGGTAGAACATCTGCCTTTCTTTGGTCATTGGGACATTCCCTGACTTCCCCAGTCTTTCAAAAATGATTGAGAGCAGCCTCATAGTGTCAGTGTCCCCATAGTGTCCCCAGTCTTTCAAAAATGATTGAGAGCAGCCTCATAGTGTCATTAACCAGACCTCTCAGCACCCTCAGAGTCTCCCATAGGGATTTCTCAACGGACACATGCCTCAGTTCTCTTCCACTGCCTCAGTTCTCTTCCACTGCTGGAAGCTCTTCTACTCCTTTCCCAGGAGCAAAGGCCTGGGAACCTTTGTTGGCAAAAAACAAGGTAGAGCGGACATTGAGTACCTTAGCCTTATCTGTGTCTGCTGGAGCTAAATTAGCTGTCCCATTCATCAGCAGGTATATGATGAATGAAACCTCCTAACCACCAACTCCACTTGATGAAGGGATATACTACTGGCCCCAGGCAAATAATAAAAAACAGCAAGGCTAACAGTCCCAGATACTCCCTCTGCAATTTCATTTTTATTTTTTAAAATCATCAGGATAAAAGATAGAAACATTTCTTTAACTACTAATGACAGGATAAGTTTTTTTAAATGTTCCTCCAGTGTGTCTCATTCTAGGCCTTTAGAAATCTTTTTAGTATCTAAGAGAGATGACTCTTTGGGCTTTTAGGTCTTGGATCATCTGGCTAATTGTTGCAGTCACAATTTCTGTGATGTTTAGGCTGAAATGAATTCGCTAACTCTTCTTGCATACGCTAGTGAAAAAGTGGATAAAAGATGCCAAAATGACATTAACATGATATATTAACTGAAGAGATGGAGGAATGTCTGCAAAGTCCACCATAATTCCCTCTTTGTCCCTCAAAAATGAAAAATGAGTGAGAGTAACTGCAGATGTCCCTAATGTGAGTATAAGTGCAACATATGATCCCTCTCTTTGACTTTAGAAGAGCTTTAGAAGGGCTTTCTATATTTTTGACTTTAGAAGGGCTTCCTATATTTCAGGCACTATTGTGACACTCTTTTTGAAAGGGGGAAAATGAGTGTTGGTATCTGTCAAACCACCTTTATTGATGGTACCAAACTGAACATTCACAGTCACCAGATCTTTTCATTGTCTTCTCATATCAAAATTGAAATAGCAACTGTTATAATCACAAAGACTGCAGTATACAGTGTTTTTCCCTGATTCCTGTGGCTGAAGCTTAATGGGGTGCCAAGAGACTTCCTAGTTTTCATTTAAAGAATGCACAGCTTTCTGGTCTCCAGAGTTAGGAAAAGAGTTCCTGAAAACAAACGAGACAGTTTACAGAGGGGGAGATGGAAAAGGACGGATGAGCCACTCACCTTTATTTAACCTAATGATTTTGAGGTCAATGATAAAACTTCTTTTGGGCTGACTCATGAATTTTGAAAGCTTGAAGTTAGCAATACTGACACTGACATAAGTGTCTACCACTGGCTATCCTGAGATGAATGGAAAGGGAGCTACCTTTTTAAGCCTCTTGCAATTTCAGTTAGGCATCCCTGGTGGAATAATCCTTCCATATTTTTTTTTAAACACCTAAATCTTTTTTTAAGTGTATTTTCAAGTCATCTAATCATAGTGTTATTATTTACACACAGTAGCTTTTGAAATCCTTACAGGTAGTTAATTAAAGTCTGCTGTAAACTGGCTTTTTTTACACTTACTCCTATGCGTCCAGTGGTTTTGGAGCTACATGCCAACGGGTGTAACTTCTGAGACTTTTGTAGTTCTGCCCAGCTCATGTAAATCCTGCACCTTCCACATGTTCTGAGGAAATAATACCAGAAATGTCGTAAAGACACTCTGCAGTTGATTTCAAACTCAGAGATTGTATCCTGTATTTTAAACTCTGTACCATGCAACATATGCGTGCAAAATATAACTACAAAACATGTTTAGTCTTATTGTAGCAAATGCCTAACACTTTCCATCATCCAGGATAACCTGCCACCATTCCCATGAAGCTGTTACTTTTCCCAGTATGAGGAAAGGTAACCAGTTTTTCTGCTGGAAGAACTATTCCATGTTGAAAGTCTACTGGATGTGAAATTTACAAAAGGATTCCCTTAAAAAAATATAAAAATCATGAGTAAGGTCTATTAATACAGAAGACTGAAACATAAAAAAGGTAATAATCCTGGTTAAAACCCAGGGCCTACTGAATACATTACCCATTTTCTTAGCAGAGTCAGTGGCAAATCCTCTATCAAGGACATACTAAATATACAGTAAACCTCCTTCTGACATGTCTTACTAGGTTCTAGCATTGAACAGCTTAAGGAGTTTCAGAATTAAAAAACCATGAAAATCATTCTCCTAAGAAAACATTCCTTCTTCTTCACTATTTCATATTCATTGTGGGCCTTTTTATAAATGCAGGAAGCACTCAAAAATCCCAGAGGTGAGCCAAACAATCCTACTGCCCGTCCTAATTAGGTCTTTACAGAACTGTATTCCACTGCCTTCATTTTCTTCATTTACTGGTTATGAAGCTACAGTGCTTATTTTGTAAGGACTGCTTTGGGGATTACATTTAAATATATTGCTTTTACAGAATGTTCCTCGTTCCTCATTTTCTTCTTGTTTCTGGTGGTGCTCTTGATTTGCCTGATCATGCCTTGAATTTTAAGGGGATACACTCTTAGTCATGAGAGACAGGCACTGCAGTAAATTTGTTGGATGCTATTTGATTTGGAATCTACAGTGTGATGATCTTGTTAAGCACATGGGTAGGCACAGACAACACTTTAAATAAGATTATAAGGCTAAACTCTTCTTGATGGTGAGAGAAATAGGAATAGTGCACTTGCTTGTTCTCAAAGCCTTGGGCTTTGTATTAGATTAATTCTTAACACAAGTTGGGCAAGTTCAGAAGTTTAACTTCCAAGTTAGCTTTTAAGTGATATCTGCTGTCCATAAGTTTTAAGGCCTCAGGTTAAGTTGTAACGCAGCCTGACAGAAGACCAGAACAACACCCTTTCTCCTAGTTCCTGCGTGCTATGCTACAGACAGTGAATATCTGTAACAGTATACACTTACCACAGGGTCATTTCTTCTAAAGCTTTAAGCCATGAAGATGAACAACACTTATTTTTGCCTTTGTGAATCCATATCTGGCATTTCTTCTCCTTTACTCCTGGCAGACTGGCTGACTGACACCTTACCTAGCTAACTGATAGCCCTCTCTCCTCCCACAGGCATGCTCACATCTCAAGAAGAGAAGAAAAACAGTCATGCATCACATATCTACTATTCATCTACCATTATCTGAGCACTCATCCACTGACTGAGCGAAGAGCAGACCTGAATTCTCCAATGAAACCCCGCACAAACCTTTTCTCTGATGCCCTAAGCCACCAGAAGGATACAGACATGACTCGATTATAGAGTTACTACTCTGCTCTCAACACCTGCTGTGGTGCTGGGCTGGGGGAATTTAGCCTGAAGCCAAGGGTAGGACATTGTTATGCCCAGTGGACTTTGAACTGTTGTGTCTCTTCTTTGCTTCCCTGCCTCACGAAGACTGTGACAATGATGCTCCATGCCATAAGAAGGAACTGCAGACGAAGCTGCTCTGACGCACCTTTAGTTGACACCGATGGCTGAACAGGACCCCGGCTAACCTGGAAAGTAGGAATTACAAAAGTTGCACTTGGTTACATTTGCGTCCCCTTTTCTGTATGGTCCTTATGCTTGGAAAGAAGTGTGACTACAAATGTGATATTCAAAAGACAGTGATACCTGTGAATATAGAAATGTCCTGTCAGAAATTTTTAATAGGTTGGCATATGTGCAAAAATTTTTTTTACTGTGTAGTGTACAAAAGGTTTACATGCTTTACGGACATAATTTTGAACACCACTAAAATTTCCTTTTTCATTTTCTCATTTTTATTGTAATGATGAATTTTATGGGAAGGCCACAAAGCAAAGCAAAAGAAAACAAAAACTAGCTGAGGTGCTGTTATACCTGGATTTTCATATCTGGCCAGATGAGATTAATGGACCTGCCTGTGGCACATGTATTACTCTCCCTAGCTAACCAGAAATGAAACGTCATGTGCCTCAACTTATACTTTATTGGTTTTAATTTGTCACCTATCTTTGGAAAGGACAGAGAATCAATGTCATTCTATCAGGCTCTACTTTTTGTTTTATGACTGTGAACCCTGGCTAGTCTAGTCTTTGATGAAACACTTAATGTTAAATACTTAGTCAACAGATGAGAACATGTCTGCTGGGTCTAAGGAACAAACGACATACAGAGAGTAATTAAAGACTATAAGTAGATCTTAAATCATTACTGAGACAGAAATGCTGCTATGCTAGAATTTTGAATAGTGAAGAAAAATTATAAACACTAATATAATGAATCTTCTTTCTTGAATAAATCCACAATTAGCAGTTGGCTAGTGAACGCCAGCAAATTGATGTCTTTAAATCTCATGGCTTTCTGCTGTTTTTGCCTGTAGGTTCACAGTGAAGGCTTGAAAATACAAGGTCATACAGAAACATAGATACACAAATGTGCATACAGCAAACATCTATACACAGTGAAAATTATCACCCTTGCAAGTATGAGAACCAACAGAACTTCCCAGTTGATAAGGCAACAACTGCCACCAAATCTCTGCTTTGTGGCTAGGCCTGGGCTGGAAGAGAAAGGTGGCTTCTGTGCATATAATATAATGAGGTGGAGAACAGTTGAAGAAAAGGACTAGGACAGCAGGAATGAAGTGAGGAAGGATATGAATAGGACCTTAAAGGAACTTGTGAAGATAGGTTTTTTTTAATTCTTTATGAGCAGCAGCAATGCCAAAGGGAAGAACAATTAAATGGGGGTTTGTACTGAGTGCCAGAGAAGTAATTTCTAAGGGCTTTTCTTTTTTTTTCATTGAGCATAAGAGAAAGATTTAAGTGATACAACCCTTAGGCTCATGAGCTTGGCAAACTTTATTAATGTTTTTATAAAGACAGTCTTGCTTTGCCAAATAGATTTCACCAAGCTTTCACAGCTTTTTCTAAACCACTGTAGGCAACAAGAAGCCATAAATTAAACCAAAATAATAAAGATATAAATTATAAATTAAACCAAAACAGTAGTGGTAGAAATCACAAATAAAATTCAAACTGAAGTCTCTTTGATGGAAGAATTCTAATGCAGATAAGTAATGGAGTTTCTGTTTTCCTGTTTGAATCATTAATTTGTAATA